>JAFVLL020017648.1:0-37978 GCA_021397915.2 Tor tambroides | reverse complement strand
GGAAGCCAGTGACCTGATTAGGGCTGGATGAAAACAGTTTCTAATTAGCGGTGAACAGCGTCACCCCCTCGGAGAGTTGAGCTGAAATAAAGTGTCAACAACAGCAGGAAACTTTCAAAGAAAAACTCCAATATAGCATACGTGCTAGGGGAATTAGCCCGTAGCCGAGCTTGCAACTACGACCATGCGAAATACAATTTAGCAGGGAGAAGCTCAAACAAAGAGCGGATGGGCAAATACATCAAACGAAACGGGTTATTTCTGAGCTATTTACTCTGCGCTGAGGCTCTCTGGAGATGCTACGACGTACGTTGTTCAGACCACCAGTAAACCCAATGCCAAAAAACGACATCTAATCATGCCAACTCATGTTTGATCCAGTGGAGGTGGTATGATGCCTCAAAAACATGTCAGAAATGTAATAGCTTCGCAAGATGCGAAAATGAACTTTTCTGAGGTGTTCGTGACCGATTTGTTTATTTGTATTTAGGTTAATGATATCCCCGGAAAGTAATTTCCGCCAATTTTCTGCTGCGGTCACACAGCAAACGAACCCAAACGAAGCCTCTTTTTTTTTTCTCTCTCTGAGAAGGCGACACAATAGGGCCGGTTTGATCCAGCTCTGTTTGGACATGGATCACCATCAAAAGCGTCAATTCTCATTGATTTCTCATCTCAGCGGAAGCCATTACAGGGAATAAAAACAACAGATATGACAGAGTGAGTTTCAGCCCTCTTTAGAGAGGTCGACCTTTGTCGGGGGAGTCTAAATCAAGGCATCATCTCTCAAATATCATGTAAATGTAGCAGGATAAGACTGAGAGACACATAATGCCACACATCAATAGCTGCGTAGGGAACAAAAGAAGTGTACTTATTTTGCTGCCTTCAAGTCATTTGTCATAAGATAAAAGGTATAGTTCACATAAATACGAAAATTGTGTCATTCACTCACCCTTGTGTTGTTCTTTTTTCAGCTGAACGCAAAAGGAAATGTTTTTTGCATGGTATTTGCGCTTTTCCTCATTGGTTGTTCATAGTGACCATGTTTTGCCAAGGTCCAAAGGTTTTACCATAAAAGCATTGTAAAAGTGGTTCCTGAGACTTGTGTGCTATATTCAGCATCTTCTAAAGTTATACGAAAGCTTTGTGTAAGCGGAACATCTAATTTTTAGCGATTTTGAGGCACCACATTTTGAGAAGGACCCAATACAGGTTTGGAACGACATGAGGGTGAGTAAATAATGACAGAACTGACTGAACAAACTTTTTGTGCAGTTATAACAGAAATGACATTAAAATAGCTGGATACAGAACTTTGTTGTATAGCATTTCTTTGTGTAATATGCTAAGTGGTGTTTGGCTAAAGTAGCACAAAGAATTTACTCTTATGTTGTTGTTTTTTCAGTGAAACGCAAAAGGTGCTTTTTTTGCACATTGTTTGTGATTCCTTCCATTAGCTGTTCATACTGACTATGTTTGCCCAAGTCCAAATCATCATAAAAGTTGTTCCTGAGACTTGTGTGCTTTATTTAAAGTCTTCTAAAGCTGTAGCTTAATGTGAGGAACTAACTTTTCAGGCACCACATTTTGAGAAGGACCCAATACAGGTTTGGAATGACGCAAGGGTGAGTAAATAATGATGTAAAAGATTCTGAACATCCTTTATGCTCAATTATAATAGATACTATGTTAAAATACCTTGATACATTACTTTGTTGTATAGCATTTGTTTGTGTACTATGCTAGGTGTTGTTTGGCTAAAGTAGCTTGATGAATTCCCTCATTAGCATCTGCAAATATGTTTAAATTTTAATTTTACCGAGGGAAGAAGTTAGTTTATTCATCAGAACATCTGGATGTTCAGGCTGTTGATAAGGGTAAAGGTTTTTAGCCTTAAATACTGTGTTAATGTGATTTACCAAAGCAGCTTAGCATGGATTTGAGTCTTTTCTATTTTCATGATGCCAGAGTTGCGTGTGCGTGTGTGTGTTCATAAGTCCAGAGGGCAGCTGTGAGTGGCATGAATTTAATCCAATTTCTCCATCTCCACCACTGTGGAGCCAGGCGTAATTCACCCCAAAACGGTCTCTTCCTGTCATGGGAGTTTATGGTAATGAGAAATTAGGACAGGTTGGGTTTGAGTAAAAATGTTAATTCCATCGTTGTTTCACCATTTGATCGGTGGCCATTGGTATTCCCATGTTTTGGAATTTGCACCGTCCTCAGTCCCACTCCAGGGTCAAGGGGGCCACATATCCTCTTCTAAATGGGATAGCCAGAATTAGCGATAAAGCATTAGCGAAGGCCACCATGGAAACTTCTTAGCTGCTTTGTGAAAATGATGCTATTTCCAGACTTTTTTTTAAACACTCTCCAACTAGGACCATGTTTGTGTAACTCCCGGTGAAATTTCCAAAATAGTATGAGGACTTTGATTTAAAATCATTGGCTAGAAATGAAAAGGTGCCTACATCTGGGTTATATCTCACCCTAATTTTTGAATAAATTTTATATATGAATATAAAATAATTTACGGTAATTTTATAATGAAAGCACAGTACAGTATAATGGCTGAGGTATAATGCAAAAATGTCTTTAACAGCTGAAGTCTTCTGGGACTATTGTCTTTATAAAAGCCGACTTCTTACATTTAACATAAGGTGAAAAAAGAGACAAGGTAAGAGTTCTTTCATATTTTTGGCTCCCCTACAGGTTTGAAGAAGTGGGCTAGAGGAGAGTCGCTCGGCATTATGTCAGTTGGAAACAATAAACCGAACGGAGTCATCCATCATGAGCGTTTGATTCCGCTGACGGCACGTCAAAGCCCATTGATCTCCAGGAGAACCTTCGGGATCGCTGACGGGACTCTGGCGGCGCTCTGATGTGACAAAAATTCTGATTTACCTCTTTCTGGCAAACTTTTTATGACATGACTTAAAAAATTATGTAAAAGCTTTGTAAAAACATATGATGATGATATCGGAAAGCAAGTTTCTCTATTTAGTGTTAACCAGTTCATCTCCCTGATTCAGTATTGTCATTTATGTCATTTTTATGATGCTTTACAGTATTTTTTTTTTTTTTTGGTTCTTTTTTAAACAGAGGAATAGTTCACCCAAAAAATGTAAATTTGCTGAAAATCTACTCACCCTCAGGCCATCCTTGATGCAGATGATTTTGTTACATCATCAGAGCAGATTTGGAGAAATTTACCATTACATCACTTGCTCGCAAATGGATCCTCTGCAGTGAATGGGTGCCGTCAGAATGAGAGTCCAAACAGCTAAAAAAAAAAAAAACATCACGATAGTCCACAAGTACAATTGTAATTTTTGAGTGAACAATTCCTTTAAAGATTTAGTATCATTCATTGTAACCAGCACAATCTTCAAAATTTTTCCTTTTTTGTTTCACAGAAGAAATGTTCATAAAAGTTTGGAAAGACATGATGGTGAGTAAATGATGATGGAATTTTCACTTTTGGGTGAAATTAAATAAAAGCGTAATAAATACACCTACCTCTTTGTTACAATAATGTTCTGGGAGCACCATGGTCATTTTTTTTTTTAATCCTACCTGTATATATATGTACTCCAAGTGCATGGTTTGCTAAGAAAAAAGTGGTTTACTCCACATGCAGAGCTTTATGTTGCAGCTTTATGTTTGCTTTCGATCCCTTTATGGGATTTTCAAAATGTCATTTGAAATGGAAAGGTGGTGTGGAGTTTGAAAGAACAACAGTTGAGTTGTCTTTTCTCTCCTGGTCTTTCATAATGCAAAAATAAACCAGGCTATTAAGGCTAAACCTCTCCAGGGTTTTAAAGTTTTTTATTATTGCCTAAAAGTACTACCCTTTATGTGGCAGAATTCAAAGAAGAGCCTTTCTTTTCCATCTTGGAAATTATAGTTATTAAAAAGATAGATCAAGGGAAAATTTTGAATGTGTCCATCAGGGTAATGACTATGGACTCTGCTCTTGTTCTACTGTTATAGGTCATCAAGTTACATATGCTTTTACAGTTCAGTTCTAAGCCTAATTCCCAGTTTGTGACAATTCACAAACTTAAAGTCTTTTGTGACCTCACCTTTAATGTCTTAAAAAGTCCATCTATTAAGATTTGGTGTGAATAGATTCCTAGTAAATGAATCTTACCCTGAGTTGCACAGGTTTCTGTATGAATGATGTCGAATCAGAGTGATCTAATTGAGATATAATCACCTAAAGAGTCCCAGACGTTTTTATATTTGCTCTGGAGTCATTATCGGTCGAGATTTGTAACACCTGCTTAAGAAAAGTGCTGTGTCAAGCAAAGACGATTAAAGCCAAGATTCTTTATTTCTCTGCAAGAAGATGTCTGCACACACACACACACACACACACACATGCTCGCAAACACACACCCTTGAGGCCCTGCCCATTATCTGTCTGATGTGTAAAATGTTCCTCAGAGCGATCGATGAAGATCAGGTCCAAGGAATTGATAACCTTATAAAGCCTGTAATTACTTTCCTTCCTCAGCAACGAGCAATAAAGTTTTTATTATAGATCTCTCCGCTCACTCCGCGAGTCTTAGACAGTGAGGGATGTTAGAAATTAAAACTCACAGACTGTGATTGTTTCAACGACTGAGGATGCACAGATACAGCGGACTGAAAGTTCACTGAATTTCAAGGGCAACCTGAGCTCCCATGTCGGAGGTCTGGGAAGAAGCTTACAGCCTTTTATTAGCAGTAAAACAGTAAGTCAAGGTCAGTTTGATTGGATTCTCATTTGAAGTATGTTACTTGAATGTAATCTTGAACAACAATTTGGAAGTTTTTTATCTTTTCCCGTTCATGTAGGAGTTGCATTTGAATGACTGGAAATGGCTGCTCAAGGGAGTTCCCAAGATGATTGGAAAAGATCAGGATACGAGGAAAGAATGGGATTGAAAAAAGTCACCGCGTGAAAACATTTGGACTTAAAGATCACAACAAAAGATTTAGATTACAAGATCACAACAGGATATATTGTATTTACAATAATATTTCCAATGGAAATTGGATATTTAGGAAGAAAAATGGTAAGAGGACTTGCTAAGATGTAAAAGAAAAGACATTTCAGAGACTAAATTATTAAATTTTAATAAAAGATTACAAAAGAATAATTTGGAATAATGTGCAACACTAAACTGTTCAAAATAAGACCAAGTGTATGTATTAAGAAAGTAAATGGGGTCAGTTTTTTGGATTTCATATTGACTTAATGTTCATTATCTTGGAATTAAGTAAGAAAGACCTCAAGCTTTCAGACTTTAATCTTCCACTAAAATTCTGTGCAGCTTTCATTCTCTTGATTTCTTTTCTTTTGTAGTCCTGCTCTAGATGGGAACATTGCTGAATCAATGCTAAATCCCACTGACAAACGTATATTGATAAAACATAATGAAATAACAGAGTGTGAACCCCGAAAAAGCCAGTTAACGGATTTGATGTCAGTTGTCGGTCAGGCGCGGTTGTAGTCAGCATGTAATTGGCACTGGAGTGAATGAATGTTGGATTGTGGGAGCTGTTTTCAGGTTTGCCCTCTGTGGAGGTTATGAGACTTGGGGCAAATGAGCTGACGTCCTTCATTCTGGGGTCTAATAAATACAGCAAGACCTGTCAGTCAATCGGGACAAGAAAAATCACAGATCTCTTTAATATAGTTTCTCCAAGAAATCTGATTATGTAGAGGACAAATGGAGACTTTTGGTGCACTGTAAAAAATGAATCATGGGTCTTGTAATTTTCATTTAGAAAATGAAGGTGATAATTAAAAATAGTGTGTATATTTTATTAAAGAAATTGTGGTTCAGTGTTATATAGAAAATATTGAGAACAAGAGATATGTTTTCCTTATTTTTTAAGGGAAACTTACGCAGTTTTGAGGCTTGAATTGAGGAACTGATTGAACTGAATTTATTAAGGAAAGAAGGCTACCTATTTATTTTAAGAGAATTAGCTCAATTTTGCAGTTTTATTTTAGCGGTGACTGTTAGTTCCCAGCATGCTTTGCATACGGCTGGATATGGAGAGCAAATATTGAAATTAAGTGCTAATTTATGTATTTTGGAGTAAAGCGAAACATCTATTAATGTTTAATGTTCAGTTATGTAGGCTACTAACATTTTGAGGCATGATGATTTGTATCAATGAGCAGTAGCTTTCCTAATGCTAGTGCAGTACTTTCCAGTATTTATCAAGTATTTTCCTACTTGAGCTGTCTGGCTGTATACAGTCTTTTAACTGTAAAGTCAAATACAAACAGGCCTTACTCAAAATCACAAACTTCTGAGAATCAAAATAAATGAGCACATTTCACTAATAATTTTAAATTCACTGTGTAATAGTGAATTTAAATAATTTAGGAGATTTTACATTATTTATTCAGGGAGATTCCATTAAAAATCAAGCCTAAAAAAACCTACTCAAAAATATTATGTGTAATATTTTTTTTAAGTAGATAGCTCATACCATTTTTTACAGTGACTTTAGTCTTCTCAGATTTATCTTGAGAAAAAGACCCCAGTAATTTCCCATGTGCCTTCTCAAAAGACGTGTCTCCAGAACACCAGAAGATACCAGAAAAGATCTCAACAATCTGAAGCAAGCTGACTCTAGGGGCCAGAATAATATTAGAGACATGGGATCTTTTAATTTGGACTAGTGAGCAAAACACTGAATAATCACCTAGATCAACCACCAAATTAACCAACTAGCATTGTGACAAGTTTGTAAAACTTCTGAGATAAAATCGATATCTAATGAAATTGATACTTTTATTCAGCAAAGATGCATTAAAAGCATATTAGAATGATTTCTGAAGAATCATTTGACACTGAAGATTGGAGTAATGATGCTGAAATTCAGACAGACATACATTTTAAAATAAATTCAAATAGAAACGTTATTTTAAATTGTAAGAATATTGGTGAACGTAAGAGATTTCTCTCAAAAAAAATAACAAAAACCTTACCAAGCCCAAACTTTTGAATGGTAGTATACATAAAACATTGCTGGGGAGTTCATTAAGTTTTGAAGGAACAACATCTGAGCAATAAAATTTTCATCTGCACTCAGATATTAGGAAATAGTAGCAGAAATTCTCAATCAGACAGTTTCCTTCATACAGCTCCTGAAGGAATTACCTTATTACTGGGATGTTCATGTGCTCCATTCTGAAGTGAACCAATAACTTCCCTCACGGAAATCACGGCCCCTTTCACGTTAGGATGAAATTTATTTAGTGTCTCCAAATATGTCTGAATCCATCCCAGTCAGAAGTGAGCCATATATGACATAAATGAGAAGCGACGGACTTCGTTTCAAGCCAGTCTGTAGCGGGCACATGCCTTTCTGATAGAGCAAATCCATTTCAATTCTATTGAAAGTATCAAAAGAATAGATATGTGTTCATTTCATACTCCACTCGAGAGCTCAAAGTAATCTGGGCTTAGCGAGTCCCTCTCATGAGAAGCACGAGAGGGAGGGCGAAGAGGATAGAAACTGTTCAAACAAAGTGAAGTGGATGAGACATTAAATTAGAAATGTTCTATTTGGCGGCCTGGCGGATTCCAACTGACGAGTGCGAAAAAAGCTTTACATAATCGTGAAACAAAAGGTGAAAGACTGGCATGGCTTTAGCTAGTTGTTTCACTCCAGAATCCGGGTTGGCTGCCGTAATGAAGACGTCCTCGGTGACATTGTACAGCCACAGCGTCGCTGAAGGAGAAGAGGTTGAGTGGCCACTACTTGAAAAGCCATTTCGGCTTTGATATGTCAAGGCCATATGAGGTTCTGTAGGATAAGCAGTTCCCTTCGCAAATTGCACAACAGAGAGAGAAAGTATTTGCAGGGGACTTTGTTCAGTGGAGCGTAGCCGCTAGGGCACTAGGTTACGAAGTTTAATATTTTTGGCGCCTGTTCAAAGAGAATAACACGAGAAGACGGATGCTAGGCCGCTACTGCCAGGCACGACACAATCCTCAGTACTCTTCTGAATGTCACAGAGAACGAGTGTGCGTGTTGCAGTGGACAAAGTGTGGTGTTTTCATTCCTGTGTGAGCACTAGTTACTATGAGGGGGCCAACGTTTGGCCGGTTAGCATGGCCCTGGTAGCATGTTGATTGCTGAAACAAAGGTGCTGCACATGTCCTAAAAAGTGAAGCCAAAACATTTTGATCACCATCTAGTGGCTGACTGCAGTATAGGTAATAAACCCCTCCCTCTGCATGTAAACTAATGGGACGTGAGCCAAACTAAAAAACCAATTACACTTCAAATAAATTTTTCTCAAAGATGGTCACCATCATTTTAGGTAGTTCTTATCACACTGATGTGTGTTCAAGTGTTCGCTTTTCTAATAAATTAGCTTTTAGTTAGTTATTTGATGCTGTAAAAACGGGGTGTGGTGTTATGATTGTGTGACATACTGTATCACATATCACTGAAGCTAAAAATGGTCAAATTAAACATTTGTCTGTGATTTCAGTTAGCCTTTGTTTAGCAAACTAACAGCTTAGCTTGCTGACTTAGCATAGCACTACTACTTCTCTTACCAATTAAAACAAGAAATCATGATAACATGCGACCTTTTTGATGAGGCATCAAACATCCACCATCTGGATCCTAAAAGAAAATCTACATTGGTCGTCATTTAACATTAGCTATATATCTGTTCTGACAAAGTCATTTTTTTATAGTTTTACCAACCCAAGTCTTTTCAAGGGCTTCTTAACACTCATAATACTCACAGCACAGATACATTAAGTTAAAGCTGCTTTAAAGTAAAGGAAAGGAATGAACAAAAGAAAGACAATGTAGATAAATGAGCCTGGAGTTTTAATGAATACCTTTGTTGTTCTTTTGAAATTTAAAGTAGGTCCCATCCCTCGTTCCTCAACTTGATGAAGAAAACAGCCTGCCACGCTCAGAGCAGAGGCGGAGCGATCCGTCTTCATCGTACCACAGAGGAACGGATTCCTCTACGGGGGAAAGCGCTAATTGCAGTTAAACTTTTTCGCTAAAGTACTGTCTTGGTGAACAATCAGTCGTTCTGCCGCAGACAATGGAGACAAATCAAGGAAAATTCAACCTACATAAAACAATTAACCATCCAAACATCAGCCCTGTGCGTAGAGGGGATTGTCTTCTGTGATGAATACTCGACTTGAGGTAAGAGGTGAATAAGTCTCAAAAGGTTTCATCTTTTTGGATTTCTTTTGTTTCCGAATAGGAAACTTGATGACGACTTGATTCTCTTTTGACTTTTGCATAAATTCTGGTCCATATTGCAGCTAATTCTGACCAAGAACCGCCCACTTAAACTGTCTGGTTGACATTTCGCTGTCCGTATTCAGACAGTATTGTGCATACAGGTAATAAACAATTAATCTGATTTGACTTGGACACACAAAAGAATCCTGTAAAAGCTTATAAATACATTTATTTGAGTGCTTGGGTATCACAGTATGTGTTACGTGTGCATATGTTGTTGAGCAAGCGTACTCCACACTGCAGTTTATCAAATCACACCTTCAAGGTCACCATTACAGCACAGCCTCTCTCTCTTCTTCTTCCTCTCTCTGTTTCCATTTCCTCTGGAGCATTTTTCAGTTGTGCTCTGTTTTTTCAATGAGATAACGTGCCGTTTTCCCTAGCTGTCTCTGCAGCTTTAAATGCATGACTACCCATTCCAATCTCCCTATAGGGGAACAGAATGAGTCTACTTTACTTCAGTGGGGTCTGCCGCAGGCCGGCGAGCCTCTCCAGGGGACAGCGCATTTAAACACGCCGCATACCACAAGCCTCAGCTGGAGAGCAGATTTCACAAATCATAAAAGCAAAAAAATATGCGTAATCATGATACACTGTCATTTTTCATTACATATAGAGTGACAGATATATCCAACTGGCATACATACACTGATTCTCATGAATCAAACGTGTTTTGCCTGCCTTTTAGTTTTTTAAAACGTAAGTATTTCCAACTTGAAATTAATCTGAGATGATCACTAGAATGATTTTGTAACATAATGTACCGTTTAATTTTATTTTCTCTTTATTTCATAAAAATCATGACATTAAATTATCATTAAAATAAATAATTAAATTATCACCTAAACTATCATTCAGTATAAACTGATATTAGGGCAATCAGTTGATTAAAAATTATATTTAATTAATCATCAAATGAATTAAATTAACTGCATAACTGTATCACATTATTTTGTTAGAATTAATCATGTCATGAAATTCCTCTTTATAGATAGATAGATAGATAGATAGATTAGCATAAATATACTTATTTATACTACAAAGAAATACTATATTCTAGCAGAATAAAAAGTGTCATGAAAATGTACCTTATAATATAACTTCTTGTCAACATTGTCAGTTATTTATGATATATATGCATTATTTTACAATAAATACAGGCAATCATGATTCATGATTCTTCACTATTATGATTTGTCAGGCCTGTTTTGTGGTAACACTTTAAAGTGGTAACACTTTATTTTAAGGTGTCCTTGTTACATGTTACATGTACTTACTATTATAATAACAATAAATTATGCTGAATTACATGCAAGTAAGTAACCCTAAGACAAACCCTAATCTTAACCCTAACCATATAGTAAGACCATGTAGTTAATTCATATAACTCATTACTTAAATGTATAATTACATTGTAACAAGGACACCTTAAAATAAAGTGTAACCAAAAATGTTTTGAAAATTTAACCCTAATGAAAATTAACCATGATTTTACTACAAATAAAACCAAAAAAAAAAAAACATGGTTACTAATAATTAAACCATTGTAACCACAAATTAACCATGGTTTTGCTATACTAATCAAAGTTTAACCATAGTATTTATAGTAAAACTGATTACAACAAATGGTAATCAATATGCCAAAAAAAAAAATCATGGTCACTACACTTTTACTACAAAAAAACCCCATGGTTAATTTCCGTACGGGAAAATAGGTCCTAATAGCTACAAACATCAGAGGAACAAGTAAAAAATATAAGATTGCGATTTTGGAGACACAATTTGACATGACTTATTAAGAATCTTATTAATATCATATCTTACTGTAATGACACAAATTTATATTTTTGTAGTGTATTAGTAATGTTAGAAGTTGTCTGGCTAACAACATCACATATAAAATGAGTATAAAATATCGGGAGATAAAAGAAAGTTGAAGTCATATAGGGGATTTTTTACCTTTCGTAATATATCGTATTGATTTTTCACATAACGAATACGTGCGTGTGGCATTTGAGTGCTAATGCACCTGAGCCCTTGAAACAGGATGCATGATAAAAATAATCCAGCGTGGAGCCAGCAATGCTAATCAATACACTTCCACGCTTGGGTGCTAACATTAGCTTGGAAGGCTAAAGTGGCTAGATCTTTGAGATTAAATTCATCGTGTCGGCTGGGAATTGTTTTGCCTTTGCTTGCATTTGTGTGTAATCAAACGGACAGGTAGTCCCAGTCGACTCATTTACTTCTGTTGTTGTTGTAGTTTAAGTGTGTTCTTGGCTATTTGTTCATTTATGTGTGTATGTGTGTGTGCGCATGTTGCCATTTTCTGCTCATTATCTCAAAGGGCTGCTAGGAAAGATCCACCTGAGTCTCTCACAACCTCTTTGCCATTTTTGTTTTTGTAAATGGAGAGAAAACACAGCCCCTGATCAGGCTATCAGTGTTCCTCCGAGCATGAGAAAGCCAACATAATGAATGATCAAAGGAAACAAGCTAACTTGCTAATGCAGGAGCGGTAGGCTGTGCGCGGTTTGTTGCAACGATTTTGGCAGCACATACAAACTGTAAAATTTAAGCTGTTTAAGATGTGTCTTGATTTTAAACTACTTTCTCCTATTCCAGCTTAATATGCAAAGACTGCTGGATGTAGTTGAGTCTCTGTGCTGTTTGTTGCTAATATACTATTTGCTGACAGGAAAACTGACAGGAAGTAATGTAGGGAAATTAGGAAAAGACCCAAAAACAATTTGAGCACTTAGCTACCTATCCAATAGCCATCCAATTGTTGTTTATTAGTTCAACATTTCTGTAGTCATGTCAGAGTCATAAACAAATCATTTCTGGGGGGTTGAATCTTTTCAATGAAACATTTGAGCCAGTTTTCAAAACTGGTCTGAACGATTCATTCATGAATCTGACTGAATCAGTAACTGATTCATGAATCCAAGAACTGGTTCTTTCAAACATCTGATTCACATGTCCTCAAAAACCAAGGATTTGACTACTGGGCCAAACAGCAATTTGCTTTATTAGCCAAGTAGCAGAAATGCTAACAAATAAAACATACTGGAAATATGTTAATGAGTTGGCTATATGACAGTTTCAAGATAAATACTTACAAAATAGTAAATAGCATATCATTAAAATGTGAAAAAGGCAAAAGATGATTGCTTAATGTAAATACAAATTATATTTATGTTCTTAATTACTTTGCTTTTTAAATAAGCTTAGTTGTAAGAGTGTTTCGAAAACAAATCAATTTTTGTGATTGCATTCGGTGAGGCACAAAAAAGCATTTTATGAAACACTCCAAGTCATTAACAGCTGTTTGAATTATAATACAGACAGCCTGAAACAATCTGTTGCCTCTTTTTTCAACAAGAACACAAATTATAGTTCCGTAATTCATTCGCACAGTCCGCTACAAATCTTTAATTCACGCAAACAGAATTTAAGGCTACGGTATGACCCAATTTAGCATGGAAACTCCCATAAGCATGATATATTGTTGCTGCTATGTTTCTGTGGCTCATCTCATTATGGATTCTTATCACCATGTGAAGTTTCCATGCGCAGTATGAGAGAGCGAGATAAGGCTGGGCTTTAAAATCATTTTAGGCCTGGCCATTGTGATAAAAAATTATAACCTCTCCTCTTATCTTTCAAGCGCAAGAGAGGAATCATCTGATGTAAAGGTATGTTTTTGCAAAAATACACTAAAGAGTGCTGCTTTGTTATTGGTTGAGCTGCTTTGCTGTCATTGGTTCACTCATTCTGTGCTTCACTCTCATTGGCTCACAGATCGCCAGGCCCATAGCGACGACTATTGGGGATTACCAGAAAGCTGCCAGAGCCGCTGTTTACATTTGTGAGATACCCTCAGGTTTCTGTTTACCTCAGACGCTATGAATCCCTGCAGCTATGTGTCCTTTTCTTTTTGAGTGGCTCGCCGGCTAATATAGAGGGATTTAGCAACAGGAAGTTAAATTACAGCTAAGAGCAGCAAGGAAAGGAGGGGATACATCTCTCCTGTCCCACCTTATGGTGAGTGACACTTCATATTAGCACATAATGAGGAGCATGATCATCGAATGATGGGGACAAAAAAGGATTTACGGCTTTAATGACTTCAAGGAAGGAATATAACCATTCAGTTTAAGGGGAAAAAGATACTATTAATAAAAGAGTGAAACTAGTATACAAAAATTTAGCTACTATAGCATAGTGCCCTTCTCTAAAATTACAGTAATATTTTTAGATTTTCCAGAATTTTCTTAGAATATTTTTATACTTTTTATAATAATATTTACATTTTTTAATGTATTTTCAATGTTTCATCAACTTTGGACACATTTCCAGTGGACAAGAACTTATTTTTAATGTTTTTTTCCAACTGAATGTCTGACAGAATAACATTGAACAGCCTGTAGTTGTATCTGCCTTGTTTTAATTTTATTAAAATGAATCATGCATATAATTATGCATATTTAATGTCATATTTAATTTAACGCAAACAAAAACAAAGCTGAACTGTAGTAGCAAATGGGCCTTATTCATAAAGAAATTTCTGTGTACATAAATTGTACGTAAAACTATTCTTAACATAACTTGCTGCGTTCAATTCAGAGGGATAATTTACGTACAAACAGTTTTACAAACAATTTGCATGCAAATTAATTGTATATGCAATGAAAAAGCATTAATACATTGTATTATGGTAAAAAATCTACAGTCTGGTTGCCATTTATTCTGACCAAAGTATATTTACTTGAAGTCAAACCAAAATGATGTTCAAACCCCATTTTACCTTGTAAATGTGGCATATTTCCAGACTAAACAGGACTTTCTTTTATCTGTTGAGAATTGTTTAGATGGTAAAAAATGTCTCTATATGTCAAGTGTTTGGAGGGGAGGGGCTAAAAAATAAGAGGGATTGATGATGTCAGCACAAAGGGAAATACATTATTCCATTCTGATGAAAGTTTACGAAGAAAATGCTTCTTTCTTTGGAATAATGTGCTTTGTTCACAATAAGACAGAGGACATGTGCTGAGAAAGTAAATTGGGCCAATTTCAAGCTGACTTTAAAGCACTAGTAATATCCTTTCCTACTTTACTTTTCATAGTTTGTTCTGTCCTCGCTTGAATGATTTCCTTTCTACATTTACTGACACACACAAGACACAAAAGGCACAGAGGAAGGAACAAAACAGAGGCGGAGAGCGAGCGCTAAGATCCATCCTGTGAACATAATCATTCATAATGTGCATTTTTGAGATGTAACTCACACAGTGTCTCGGTGTCGGTCTCTTTTGCATCTGTTGTGGCTTCAGCAATCATCTCCGAGGAGGTGAGTAATGGCCACAGCGGGGAAGGAGGAAGGCATCAGATATTCAACACATCAAGTCATCTCTCCTCTGCTGTCTGTACCTCAGGAGGATCCACGAACTTCAAGAAAACATTAGCCTTGCAGATAAAGATGTGCCCCTAAAAAGCAACACAAGAGAGACGCTTTGAAGATAAAGGCGCCCATCCATCTTCATCAGATTAATGGAAAAGTGAACGGAGATCGTAAATGGCGTGTTTCGGATCCTCTCAGTAGTGTTGCGACTGTAGTTTTTTTGTAGCCCAACCACAAAATCTGGCCACATTTGAAACTTATTTTGTTGGGTCTCAATGTTTTTGTCACCCATCACCTGTAGGAAATGAATTGTGAAAACTTGTTCACGCAGGAAGCAGCCGCACAGCAGAGGGTATTAAACTTGTCCATCCAGTCGTATTTGTTGTGATGAACTTTGGGTCCGATAACTCGCAACCCAAGCGTCCAATTATGCAGTAGACTGCAGGGCCACTTTAGATTTAATTAAAGGCAAGAAAACTAATATTACTTGTCACCACACCTGACGGAGCACGATCTTGGCGAGGCTTGCTGCTCATTAGTGGATTGGGGCAGGAAGTTGCACCTCAATGATATACTGTTAGCATCATCCTGACAGATCATCACTGAACATTATGCAATATGTATTCACATGCCGAAAGTGAGAAGAGAGGGAGGGAAAAATAAGTAAAGAGAATTAGTAGGAAGAAAAGAACAATTTGTGCTAGACATGATTTTGTTTGTGGTGATTTTAATATATTAACATTTTAATATTAAAATTAAAATATTCCAAATATAATATAACATTAATAATAATGTGTGTGTGTGTGTGTATATATATATATATATATATATATATATCATTAATACATGAATGTAATGATTTTATACAGTGCCCTCCATAAGTATTGGAACAGTAAAGACAAAATTGCTCTGTTGTAAATGGAATAGGCCTTATACAAATATGGAAAGATGAATATGAGACAAAGGCTAGAGTCTTACATTTTATTATTAGATTTGATCCAACACATAGATGTTTATAAGCTAAGAAGTTCAATACACTTCAGGGTTTTCATCCACTCTATCTGATGTAGAACGTAAATGATGAACAGTTTACCTGCAGGCCTTTCTGAGTGCTCAACTGTGTCCTGTTGTATTAGTGTGCAGATATTAAAAGCAGGAATGTATTACATTATCAGTTATATCCATTACTTCTACATTGAATCTTGCATTGGTCTGTGCCTATTAGATGAAGATGAAATTTGACTGAGAGAAAAAGCAAAATAATTTGGATTAGCAAAGAAAGAGAGTCAGTTGAGCTCAGCAAAAACAAGGAGGCATGGAGAAATCAAGAGTTTGGAAACCCAATACCAGTGACACCAACCAACACCGACCTGATCGGCTGAGAAAACAACAGTAGTTGATGAACAAATCCATAAAAGCTGTGAAAATGAACCCTAAAAAGTGTCTTAAAATCTCATAACAACAGAAACAGGGTGATGTCTCTGACAATCTACTGTCCTCAGGAGACTTGACCTGGAATTGGATACTGCAGCAGTACATTACTCTGACCAGCACCAAAATAGAAAGGCAAGATTAGAGTTTTCAAAAAGAAAAGCAAGAACAGACAGAAGAGTTTGGAACTGTGTTTACGAACCGATGAGACAAAGATGAACCTTTATCTAAGTGATGGGAAAGCAAAAATGTGGAGAAAAAAAAAAGGGAACTGCAAATGATTCTAACCATACAGCCTAATCTGTAAAGCATGGTGGAGGTGGTGTCATGGCATGGGCATGCATGGCTGTATCTGGAAAAGGCCCTCTCAACTTTACTGATGACTTAATGTATGATGACAGTAGCAGAATGAATTTGGAAGGGTACAAAACCATCTTGCCTGCCAATATTCATGAAAATGCCACCAGATTCATTAGGAAGTGCTTCATATTGCATCAGGACAATGACCCAAAACACCCGGCCAGTTCAGTCAAGGAATTTATAAGGGCAAAGAAATTGAAAGTCTTAGATTGCCCAAGTCAATCTCCAGATTTGAATCCAATTGAACATGAATTTCACCAGCTGAAGAGGAGAGTAAAGGCACAAACTCCCCAAAACAAACAACAATTGGAATTGGCTGCATTAAAGGTTGGGAAAAGTATTTCAAAGGATGAGATCAAGAGTCTGGTGATGTCTATGGGTCACAGACTCACTGCTGTGATTGTGCGCAAGGGATCTGCAACTAAATAATAGCTTTTAATCTTTTATATCTGCCTTATGTTCAGCTGTCCCAATACTTATGCTCACATCAATGAGTGGGATGAACTCTAAAAGTGCTATTCTTGTTATTAGGTAAAACATGTATGTGTTGAAACGGCTAATAATAAAATGTGACATTCTGTAGTTTTGTCTCATATTCATCTTTTAATCATATTTGCAAATGTCTTGACTCCACAGCCAACAGAGCAATTTTGTCTTTACTGTTCCAATACTTATGGAGGGCACTGTATAAGAACATTTGAAAATTATCATAGAATATAATTAAAACCATTAATATATTAATCAGCATTTTAATATTAAAATTATATTGTTATATAATTAGAAATGTCCAAAAAATAATTAATTATTACAAGGTCTTATTTTTAAGCATAAAATTAAATTAATATTAAATTAAAATTAAATAACTTCATATCTGATTTTTTTGTTTTTGTTTTTTTTTTTTGTTTTTTTTTAAATGTGCATCAAACTGTCACACCAGGTTTGATGCCACTAATTTTCAGTGGATAACATCCAAAATTTTGGGACCTTTTTAGAGCTTGACGGTCATGGTCCATATGAATTGTAAAATATTCTTCAAAGCATTTCTTTTTATGTTCCACGGTAAAATTACAATCGCATACAGGTTTGAAACAACATCAGGGTGAGTACATTATGATGGTTTTCACAGTTTTGCATGAGCTATTGCTTTAATTGGCATGAAAAATATATGATCTAAAATATAAATGATAAAAATAGTCCTAAAAATATGCTTCATTTTCTTTTTTTCTGTTGATTTCAGGATTATATATGACCTGGACATGTTTTCATGAGATTCACCCTGAGGTTCATAATAACCTCACTAATTGGTTTCGGACAGTCACGACTGAGTGTATTTCCTATAAAATGGGGGGGGGGGGGATGAAAGCCAACAAAATATATTTCTCCTGTTACATTCATCTCATATGGAAGAGAGACCTGCGTGATCCTATTGTCATTGTGATCATCCCTACCAGCTGAAACACGCAGAAACCATGAGTCAGGGATTACAAGGAAGGCAGAAAGAGCGAGAGAGCGCCAACTATATGGCCTCTAAAGACTGCAGAGGTTTTAGGATGTATTATAAGCCGTGTCCCTCGCCACAGCTTTAATTGGCTCAGTTTCTCTTTTGTGTCAGATATCACAATACCATGAATTAAGGGCTGCTTTATTACCGCCCGCATCTCTGCCACACGAGCTCTCCCTGACTAATTGAAAAGTGGTGGAACAAGGAAAGCAATTTACTCACCTAGAAATTACTTTTCATGATAACAATGCCATTTTTCAAAGCCAGGCACTCCCGTCCACAGTCCTACTTCTTAAGAGGGAAACATTATTTGTGTCGGCGGGAAGAGAAAAGCCTATTTGCATTCCATTACAAGTCCAACTGGCACCCGGCAATGAGGAAGAGTATGGCGGGAAGAAACGGAGAGATACATATTTCACACCGTCTTGGGAAAATCTTGCACTTTGTACTTAAGTTGCGCTGATGCGGTGTTATTGGAGGGAAAAAAAACTTTATAATACAAATTTGATTTTTCCGCTCAATTTTGTACTTTTATTCAGAAGGGGAAAGGAAGGATGTTGCAAGCCAGATTCAAAGTGGCATTGTCCGAATGCATACTACAAAAGGTTTTGTAATTCATTCATGAGAATTATATTTATATTTACATATATATTTGCAATAACATATTAATGTATGAATCCATCATAAAAAGGATTACATTACCAGTTTCTAAAATCTAACTTAATTTCCATTAATATTTAAAATGTATACATTATATTTATTTTATGAAAATTATTAACATCAATTTACATAAATTGCGAATGTCGCTAGATACTATAGTAGTAAATGTGAAAATGTTTGAGTGGAATACAAAAATGGCAGCATTACCGCCAAATGCATTTCATTTTTTTTTTCTTCAGTGGGTGGAAAACAGCAAGGACATTGTGTCTAGACATATCATTTCAATGCAGCGTATTGTAGTGCATATCATTTTTCCTTACATATCACTTCAAAGCAACTTTACAGTAAATAGTACTTTAATGCCTCCAGTAACCAAGCAAAATGTAACTGTGACACAATTTTGTTTCCCAGAAGACTAATAAAAACCTGTGCACCTGGACTCCCAGAAGTTGCATAGCAGTAGGGCAATCTGTTTAGAGCGTGAGATTTTTACAGACATGTCTAAGTTTTGTGTGCAATACACATTAGACTGCGGGCCATGTCTCAGGTTAAGACACAGGATGAAGAACTGTTAAAACCTTCCCATGTGGGCAGCTCAACAAGGAAAAGCATTAATTCAAGGTGCAAAATACTGTCTTAATCCAAATCTACATTGTATTTTAGGTCTGGAGAAGTCTATAGTCACTTTTTATATGAGCTTAAAAACATATTTACAGTATTTCAGTCTTCACATCCAACTCTTTGTGTCATTAAGATCAGACAGGTCAGGGAGTGAAAGAAATTAATTCATGAATATATTAGTCTGTTTGAGCTCATTAGAGTGATGAGATGCTAATTTATGACGAGTGAAGGTTTATTTATAGCCCAAGAGTGGTGTAAGCACATCTCTTTAGACTTCTAAGTGAAAGATCGGGATCTTCTATCATCTCTTTGCAAGCAATAAGTGTCCGATTGTCCGTAGCAAAACCCTGGACCAACGGCCCATTCGAGTACTTAAAGTTTAAGGCCCTGCTGTGAAACTGTTTGCTTCGGGAACTCTGGTTTAATTCCTCCAACGTGGACATGAGAGGAATTGTATCCATCCGACGTGGACTCAAGAGGGAAATAAAGAAAATAATTGGCTTTTTGGTTTCCAAACAAGAAGCACAACTTCAGCTGAGCAAGACAAATCCGACCTATCCCAGAGCTCATGGGACAGTCAACTAAACTGTTATAGCCAGAAGTTTATTCTCAACCCAAAGACAGGAAGTAAGTAAAGCACTTTTGATATTGCATTTTTGAAAATACCATCTTGTCAGTCTCACTTTTTCTGTACATTTCAGGTTCGATAACTTCATAAAAGTGTGATTACACTGCATTTTCGACGGAAGGAAGAAGTGCTTCAAAGGTCACTAGAGGTTGAGTGAGCACATGTGCATTTCCCCTTGGTGTTCCCCACGGGATCGCTACACAAATATTGAACTTCACATGATTTTCTAGGCTTCTGGGTCTTGAAACAAACTAAACCTTCAGCACTCAATGGGAGGTCACGTTTCAAGGAATGGCCTTCATTTTCTCTAAGGTTTCTCAAGGATCTTGTACAAATTAATTTGTACTCCTTTCGGCTCTCACTCCATAATTTGTGCCGTTGTTTGCCAGGTTGTGTGTGCAGGTCAGTCACCTTTGCCAAACCACAGAATGAAGCCTCAGGTTGAGAAGGTTTTAGTGTACAGGACACTCAGGTATGCATAGAAAGCATTGCTGCTGAGGTGACCTTCTACAAGATTGCCTCCAAAACAATTTTTGTTGTCACCCCATTGGTCTCGTTTGAGGTGCGGCAGTGCAGTCTGTGGACCAAAAACAATTGCTTTACCATCTAATGTAGCCAACCTTGCTCCTGGAGGACTACCTTCCTTCAAAGTTTAGCTCCAGCACTAACCCCAACCCCTACTTGAAAATAACCGACAGGTGTGCTGGCCAAGGGTGGTTAAGTAATGTAGGAGGAATGTAATCCTCCAAGAGTAGGGTTGGCTACCCCTGATCCAATGCATATTGCATACAAAAATGGATAGCATTAGTAAAAAATCTAAATCAGATCTGCCTGACAGTAATGCACATTTTTGGGAGTTAGAAATTCTAATCACACTACGTCCACAAGCCTGTATTGTCCACCAATTTCTCTAACTCAAAGGTTCACAACCACGTTCCTAGAGCCCCAACACTGCACATTTTGAATGTTTCCTTTGTATGACACCCATTTCAGGTCTTGGAATCTCTTCTTACCTGAATCAGGTATGTTTGATTAGGGAGACTTACAAAATTTCAAATAACCTTGGCCTTTAGTTTGTCCGAACTGGATATGATTGGAGAGGGCATAAGTTGCTTGTGAGCTACTCAGCTCCACTCATACTACTTCTTACAAGCTACAACCATGGAATAATGAACAAATACTATGCAAATTTCTCATACATCAGGTTAAAAACGCACCATGTAGGCTTGCCCTAAGTAAATATTTAATGACCAGAATAAGCCGCAAAGTGGCCACAAGTTCAAAGTCTGGCTTGATGTCCACAGTGAGTTCTTATCAAGTATTTATGGGCAGTTTGTTTCTGTGGAGGATAAGGAAGTATGTTAATTCGGTGTAGGCATGGTACAGGTTTGTACCAGCGTGCACAGGTGTTCCGGCTATATGGGTCTTAAATGTTGCCAGGAACAAATTACCTGAAGCCCTGCAGCTATGGATCTAGACTGATCACTCTTACACATGAATGTTTTTAAACCTTTTCCAATGCACCATTAAGCCTTGGCAAAACGGCTGGAAGGTAATTGCCACTCATTACACGTGAAATCTCAAACAACACACTTTGAGTTGATTGAAATTCAAGTGGCTGAATTTGAAAGTCATCTTTTATCGCAAATGGTTTTACTGCCATAGAAATCCACTTGTGCATTTCAAATGAAAGTTTCAAAGCGAAACATTTGTCCAAATCAGATGCTATTAGATAAATGTCCTTAACAGCCAATTCGTAAAACATATGTTTTGTTTTTTTATTTAAAAAGTTATGTTTTTTTGTTGGTTTTGCCGCGTCCAACATAACTACAATATTGCATAGATCTTAGAATTTATATGAATGGAACAAGTGATTCTTGCCTGATAAACATAATTGCAAGCCAGTTTTATTTCAAGAAAGGGCTCAAAAGACTCATGTTGGAGCGAAATTCCCAAGGTGTCCTGCTTTGTTCCCTCTTTTTTACTGCTACAGTGGCTGCGCATTGATCTGTGTCCAGAACAACATGCTGTTTTAACCTCCCTACATGAAAGTATTGAAGCACACAGCTTACTGTGGTCTCCATATTTATGAACCTGGCAATAATAAAAGAAATTTGAGTGTCCGCTGGGTTTTCTGTACAGTACGTTGGTTGTGTATCTGTGCCCACCAGCCGTAGCAAACAGGAAGCAGGTTTACGATAACAGGAAGTCAAGGAGGAATAGAACTTCGCCATTACAGTTACAGCTCAAAATATGGAGTCAAGTTATATTAAATTAAATATACTGCCACTTTAACACTTTATTTTAGTACAGTTATATAAATGTATACACACAAAGTACATTTTTGGTTACATTTTTTATTGTATATAAAAAAACATATTTAAATATTTAAAATGAAATATTTAGAAAATAACGGAACAGTTTTACATGTGAAACTGGGAAGTGTGAAAAAATTTCAGAGCAGTGAACTCTTTCCAGAATTAATTCGATTCTCAAAATTTTTGTACATTTAAAAGTCATTAAAAGTTGCATTAAGTCATTCAGAGTTACATTTTTACACCAATTTGTCTTTGCTACAGTCTCTAAACTTGAATGAGATTTGGTTTGCAAGAAACCCAAACAGTGAGCCAAGATGCATCTGTATGTGTGTGTGAGAAACAGCGGTGTTATGATACAGTAGGAATACGGAGGCCTTAGGGCAGATTTCTGTTTGTGTGTGTGTATTTCTGCATGCGTTTGTATAATATAATGAAGCCTGAGTTCACCCTCAGGCACAGATTTCTCCTGGGAAAGACAGCGAGTGGCTGAAGTCAAAGTTCAGAGCTCGACGTGGACGGCCAGAAAGCACAAATATACACATATTCGCAGAAGAGTTTTGATGTCTTATTTATGGTGCTGTCATTGTTTATTATCAAGTGGCTATATAAAGCATGAGCAGGCTGAGAATTTGCAGATTTTGTGCTGAAGTAGAATTTACTCACATACATTTGGCACACATCTAAATGACAACTACTATTGCTTTATGTAAAGCTAATTATTAATATACATTTTTATATAATATACATATGTAAAATATAAATGTGTATATTGTTTAGAATATACATAATTTTGTTTATTTAAATAGTATTTATTATGCTTAAGTCAAAACCTGAAGTCCTGTCTTGCTCTGAATTCTCTTGATACTATTTAGTTGCCTTTTTACTTTTTCATTCTTTGTTTCTTTTCCTCCTCTTTGCTTTTTGAATGGCAAATAGGCTGTCACATAAACTCAATATAATAACAAGACTGTAACAGCAGTATAATTGCCCTGCCTCATTGTCCTCCTTCCCAGTATTCCTTCTGTCATATGTCTATGGGACATCAAAAGATTTTCTTTCATCTTTATTTCTTTCTCGTACATTTTTCACAGTATGTATTCTGTGCAGAGGATGCAAACTTTCTGTATGCACAGAATGACCTTTACAGCTGCCAAATTGTACAGTATGTTATACATTATATATGTATTTAAGGGAGTTCCCCAAGGTTCTATGTTGGGGCCCCTTTTATTTACTATTTATGTTAATTGTCTTATAATTAACATATATGTTAAAAACTAAAAATAAGGGACCCCAACACAGATCCTTGGGGAACTCCCTTATGTTATTTATGTATTTTGTTTGTTTGTTTGTTTTATCTAACTACTATCATGAGTAAATAATGACAATTTTTTCTTTAATTCCTTTAACACAGTCATCACCTAGAGAGACAGAACCCTGCTAAACCTTCACTGCCGGTTGGCTTCATCGCTGTGTGCGGTGGATCTTTCGTCTCTATATGTCGTGCTCCACCCCAGGAGGTTTTTCCTTCACCTCTCCGCTCCTCTGCAATTAAGGCTGACAGGACAGCTTGCTCTATTCCGCTGATGCCAGTACTTATCAAGAAGGAGAGAGAGAGTTCAGGTATGTTCATCCATCAGTCAAGGCCCCTTTCCAACCACCCACCCTGTCTCCATCCATGCCAAACTGTCTATTGTTCTCAGTTTTTCTTTTTTACTTTACAACTGCCACACGAGAGACTCAATTGATATAAATGGATTTTTACGTTAGTATTTTGCTCAGCTAGCAGTGTGATACTGTAAGAAGCACTGAAATACTGAAATTGAAAAACACAAATTTTGGGTAAAATAAACTTATTTTATATTTTAATTTTTGATTATTTTTAATAAAAACTAATTCTATTATTTATATTATAATTACTTATTATTTAAAACTACTTCTAACTACTATCTATAATTTTCACTTTTGAATTAAATAAGTTCTCGTTACGTCCCCAATCTTGGATTTAATATTTCACTGAGCCTGTCACAATGCATTCTGGGATTGATTTCTCTGTGAACGATAGATTTGGCAGAACGATTTGGCAGTATGAAGGAACTACATTTTTTAAATTTTTTATTGTTGTTGTTGCAATGTGGGATGCTCCTCTCATGGTGCTCCCCCATAATTCCGGCCCTTTCTGATGGATCTACTTCCTGTTTCGACTCCCTATGGTATAAATTCCTTCAGCATGACGTGTTCAATATCACTGCAGCAGTTTTCTCGTGTCAGTCATTCTGTCTCCCACACCCAGCTGTCATAATCAATCCATTCCTCCTCCTTCCCAGCATGCCACCTGTCCCTGCTGTGTCATTTCCTGGAGATCTTTGTTTTAGTGTGTCTTCCTCTCTTTAACAGTGAATCGATAGTTAACAGAAATGACAACCTGTATTCTCATGTCAAACACTTTATCATCAAGTGCCCAAAGAGTTGTATTGACTGATGCATGACATACAGTTAGCAATACACCGGCATCAATTATTAACATTGCCTCTTGTAAACAGACATTTTATGAAATAGAAATGATTCCTTTTATAAAATCCATTATCGGACCATTTGCACTTCTTCCAGTTATGAATGCGAGTCAGAACACCAGCGTTATAAGTACTCAACTTTATTCCCCACTAGGGATTTTAAACATTTATACACCATAGATGGAAATATCACAATAAAAGCCTAAGTATTTGGCTGAATGGAGTGAAGAACAGACAAATATTATTTGTTTTGAGAGTAAGCATGTATGGTAGTGCGTTTACAGTATGATACTGTCCTCTAGTGGCTGTAGTTGTATGTGTTTGATGTGTGTAACCATTCAAAGATAGAGAATAACAATACTGACAGTAATTGGCAAGTCTTCATTTTTTCTTAAAACATTTGGTCAGAAGGACATTAATGGATATTTATGAACATTTAAACAATAAATTTACATGGTTTTTGCAGCATAGGTTGACTTATATGACCGGTGTGTAAGTAAATATGGCAATTGAGGGTTTGCTAAGAATATGAATGTGATGTAAATGAGCTTATCAAAAGCACATCAGTGTTATAGAACATCTAGCTGTTAACTAAACCAACTTAAAACCAGCTTGGTTACCATGTAAGCCAGTTTAAACCAACAAACACTTGCAAACCATTTTAAGTTAAGCATATTTATGCAACAGCTTTGGTCATTTAATAGAAACAAAAGAAATAACTTGATTAATAAATGAATAATGCTAGCATGATTATTGCTAGCATTTGCATAACTGTAGACACACAACAAAACCTAGCTTGAGAACAAAAAAATTCATAAATTTTATTTTTGTTCTTATATTGTACAGATTTAAAAAAAAAACAGGCAGTTGTAGTGTTAGTTTTTTAGCAGCACACATGCACACACTAATTCCTGGATCTAATTTACCGCAGATTAAATTTCATTTTACACTGTGCAGTGGGAGGCCAATTTTTTCTGATGTTTGTTAATTTCTTGCTTAGTTTGAGATGTTAATTAGCTAAATAAATAAATCATCATTTAATTGCAGAAACAAAATATTAGATATTTGATGTTGACATTTAATCTCCACCTCAAAGTTCCTTCAAACAAACCAGTTCGTCTAAAAAACAGAAATCTGTCTTTTGAAGTCATTTTAGTCACTTCAGAGGCATTTCAGCTTTACCCAAGAGTTTTCCCGTGATAAAGAGCCACCTAATAATCAAAGTGAATTATTCCCTATGCTTAAAATCACAGTATTGGGTTTGTACGCTTTAAACCAATATGTTTTTCTTTTTATGACAGTATCTGGGCTTGTGTGTGTGTTTTTTTTTAGGTCAGCCTAACTTTCATCACCATTTTTATTTTTATGTTGTACAGCGTGGCGATTCAAAGTCTCTGCTGACAATTTGTGAGATGAATGGCAGTGTTAAAGCTGTGCAAACATCTGTTTGATGGCATGAAAAATGGGTACGTAAATGCAGCATGTAAAGACAAGGAAGAACAGAGAGAAAGATGTGAGTGTATGAGTGGAGGCTGAATTCGACAAGTTGTTTTAATCAGTCACCTGAGATATAACTGCATTCAAATTCTTCTGGCCATACAGTGTAAATACTTGGACATAACCATATGTGACCCTGGACCACAAAACCAGTCTTAAGTCGCTGGGGTATATTTGCAGCAATAGCCAAAAATACACTGTATGGGTCAAAATTATTGATTTTTCTTTTATGCCAAAAATCATTAGGATATTAAATAAAGATCATGTCCCATGAAGTTATTTTGTAAATTTCCTACCGTAAATATATTAAAACTTAATTTATTATTAGTAATATGTATTGCTAAGAACTTCATTTGGACAACTTTAAAGGCAATTTTCTCAGTATTTTGATTTTTTGCACCCTCAGATTCCAGATTTTCAAATAGTTGTATCTCGGCCATATATTATCCTATCCTAACAAACCATACATCAATTGGCAGCTTATTTATTCAGCTTTCACGTGATGTATAAATCTCAGTTTCGAAAAAAAATTGACCCTTATGACTGGTTTTGTGATCCAGGGTCACATATTATACATGGTTTTCACTGATATGTCTCACTTTTTTTTTTTACTTTATTCTGTCACAAACAAATCGCTCATGGAGTGAAGTAAACACACAGCCTGCATTTGCTTCAAAACCCACAGCTAGTGGTGTAGTGTCAGTGCTGAGAATTCAAAATAACTATCTCTGTCCTTATTAACCATATCATTACTGCCCCCTTCTGGTCAGGCTGTGTTTTTTCATTTACCCTTGATCTTGGTGTTTCGGGCAAGTGAGTTTTTTTTCTCCATGGATTGACAGATTTTGAAGACAGTAGGTGTTTATGCATGTGTATGTGTGTGTGCTACTTTACCCTCCCTATCTCCACTTGCGGGAAACCGCTAAAAATTTCCCTGGTTCCTTCCAGGACTTTAACAGCTCCCTACAGAAGCACAGCCAAACTTCCTCCTGATTTCATTGAAGGACCACACACCCAGATCAATCCCAAAATGCCAGAGAAGACTGATTGACAGGAAATGGAGGCAGATGGCTCTCGTAGCTGCGAGTCGATGTGCAATACTAAGCGACATAACTCATCGGAAAGCGCCGCCATGATCCGAGGACAGTAAATCTGCCACAACATTGGTTCCTCGCCCATCTGTGAGAACTTTAACTGATACCAGTAAGCAAAACTTAGAGATCATTGTTTCAGAACAGACTATATTATCCTGTTTACTAGCCTTGCTCATAGCTTAGACACTTTGGTAACCTCCATTCTAAATTTTCCAATGGTTTAACCAATCATAAATCAAGCTTTTTGCGTTTTGGCCACACAGTAATTTTCTAAAAAGTCTGTTTACTGTGCTCACCAAAATACTTGATGTCCTGTACAATGTGGGCACCCGAAGGTTTAAAAAGTAGCATGTTGTGATTGGTCTTCGGGTAAGAAAGGTCATTCAGTGAGCACAAGTATTCCTCCGCACCAACTTCTTTTGTAATTCAGAACAGACGCAACGGGCAGACAGTAGAACGGTGGCCAATGCTGTGTTTATTAGCAGGGTGCGACCAGGAAAGAGAATTAACATTAGCAAGAGTTGTATCCCGACTAATGCTAACAGAATGTGTTGGTTTGCTTTCCTCCCAGCGGTTTTGCGTCACTTACAGCAAGCGGGAATTCCTAGATGTGAGCTCTTTTCTCCACAAAAACAAGTCTGACAAACCAATGTCAAATTTCCTGCTGAAAGACTGGCTTAGATTACCAGTGGTTTTCATGCTAGTCTAGGTTGGTTTAGATGGTGGACTAGCCCTGGTGCATATGTTTATTGGTGTGCTTTCACAGCCTGAAATAACCTTAGGGGTTGTAAAAGATATTTTGTCTAAAAAAAAATGGTGGTAAATTTTAGCAATTGATTTAAGGCCTTCGCAATCCTTTTGAAAAAATAAAACAGCATATGCTTGTTAGGTATGTTTTGAAGCATGGGAGCTGGTTTGAGCTGGATTAAGCTGGTTCTTAATTGGTCATGAACTGATTTAAGCTGGTCCTGAGGTGGTTATCAGCTGGTCCTGAGCAGGAGCTAATCAGCTTATGACCAGAACTTGACCAGCTTATGCTGAGTTCACACTGCACGATTTTCAAAGTCGTCGGATCACTGTTGTTTTCACACTGCACGACTATCTGGGGTAGCATTCAGTTGCTGCTGTGTTCACATTGCATGATGGATCGGCAACAGGAGGTTACGCACTGCCTGACTTTACAATAGGAAGAATCGCCGACAACTCTGTCTGGTCCGCAAACCACATTTCATATAACTCCTCCCCGAACTTTCCGCTGCCCTGTATCTTGTTCTCTAATTGGCTGTGGGTCATCGCCGATGTATGTTTCAGTCAGAACTCATTTCACACAGCAGGTGAATTGCCGGCAAGTCGAGATATTTACCATGCCAAATATTTCACGGGCATTAGCGACACGATGGCGATTTTCTTAGATTGCGTCTTTGATAATTCACACTGCGTGGTTGTAACTCGCGTGAACGAACTCCGATTTCAGGCATTTGTCGGCCATTTTCGCAAAACCTGACGGCGAGTGAAAATCGGGGCTAAAATCGTGCTGTGTGAACTCGGCATTAAACCAGCTCATGACCAGCTAAGGACCAGCTTAATCGAGCTGCTATACTTCAAAACATACCTAACCAGCATATGCTGTGTTTTTCAACAGGAAATGAATTTTAGACTCATTTTTGACAGTGTCCGAAATCTTGTGTCACACTTCTGCAATGTGACTGCACCTATGACATCTTCGGCTTCTTTGTTTCTATTTAGGATTGTGTGGTACCTTTTCATTTTGGTGTATCATTGGGCTCGAGCACCTACCCCTTTAATCACCAATGCTAAAGTGCTGCTTTGGTCCTATCGAGGTGCCCCCAGAATGGGGTTCCCACTTGCCCTCAGAGAGTGATTTCTCCCTTGCCCCTGTGGAGGTTTCATGCCACTGGTAGGGAACCATTTAAATTTTTCATATCAATGGGGTTGTCATGATTGTCTCAAGAATTAAAGTATTAGTTCACTCCAGAATTAAAATTTCCCAATAATTTACTCACCCCCGTGTCATCTAAGATGTTCATGTCTTTCTTTCTTCGGTCAAAAAGAAATTAAAGTTTTTAAGGAAAACATTCCAGAATTTTTCTCCATATAGTAGACTTCAACAGGGATCAACAGGTTGAAGGTCTAAATTGCAGTTTCATTGTAGCTTCAAAGTGCTCTACACGATCCCAGCCGAGGAATAAGGGTCTTATCTAGCGAAACAATTGGTAATTTTCTTTACAAAATAAACATTTATATACTTTCTAACCACAAATGCTCATCTTGCTCTAGCTTTGCGATGCGTGTCCATGGCTTCACGTATCACGTAGTCACGTTGGAAAGGTCACACATGACGAAGGCGGAAGTACCGACCCAGTGTTTACAAGTGTTGAGAAGGAGGACTGTTCAAAAGTTGTTGTAGTTGTTGAATGACTCATATGTAAACATCTTTGTATCAGTTTATTGTTTAAAATGGTCCATTCATGTGCGTATCCTGGATTTTTAAATCTTTTGAAACCTAAAAGTTCTCTTCCACTAAGAAAAAACGTGACCTTTCCATTGTGATTACGTAATGCGTGGACGCACATCGCAGAGCTAGTGCAAGATGAACATTTGTGGATAAAAGGTATATAAATTTTTATTATTTTAGAAAATAACCAATCGTGTCACTACATAATATTATTCCTCAGCTGGGATCGTGTACAGCCAGATGAAGCTGCATAAAAACTTTTACCCTTCAACCTGTTGGTCCTGTTGAAGTCCACCATATGGAGAAAAATCCTGGAATGTTTTCCTCAAAAACCTTAATTTTTTTTTTTTTGGACAGAAGAAAGAAAGACATGAACATCTTGGATGACATGGGGGTGAGTAAATTACCAGGAAATGTTAATTCTGGAGTGACCTAATCCTTTAATGTGTACTGTACGTTTTGTCATAAAAGATTGATAATGTCATACAGTCTGCCTTGATATGTACCCAAGATCTCACTAGGGTCACATTATACAAAAAAATTGTGAAGTGTTCAATGGGATTTATTTGCTATAGAACTTCACCATAATGCTCTTTCAAGTCAAGCCTGGTGGGGACACCAGCATAGGCTGGTTACATGGAATGATACTGTTTTTTCAGGATTGTTCTAGGTTTTAAAGTTATAAGATGCCAGTAGTTGACATAGAGGTCTTTAAAACTAAAGAACACTGAAACCTGATTTTTTGGAAAAGCCTGAAAGCAATATGTCTGGCAGCTGAGTTGCCTTGGGTGGTATTCAAGGGCTTGAAATAGGTTGTCTTGTCCGCAGGTTCCACTATCCGTGCCGAGCTTCAAAATGAACAGCTACAGTAGACATCAAACAGATTTGAGACAAAGATCTGCTTCTCATTATGAGGCAGGTAAAGGTGGGGTTGAAAGGGGCAATTCAGGTCTGAAGGTGCAGGATTGACCTTGTGAGTAAGAAAGATGTACGAGCTGGAGGTTGTTGGGTACTTCAGAAGAGATTACGGTGATGGAATGAGTGAGGAAATGAGGGTTAGCATTAAACCAATGCATAAAGAATGGCCTAGCAAGAGAGAAGGTCAAAATCAAAGTGCAGAGAAGTGGAAGAGATGAATCAGGAGAAAGAGAGGAAAAAAGGAAAAGTTAGGCATGACTGACAGGTAGAGGGAAAGGTTACGGAGATATTGAGAGACAGAGAGAACCAAAATAAGGTGAAAGCTAGAACAGAGAGAGGCACTGATGGGTTCAGAGAGAGGGTGCTACACAGGAAGTGAGCAGGATGCTAGGGTATATGTTATATGCATGATGTACGTTGTTAGTTGCTAAGTTGACTGGTATTTAGCACATTGCAATGTGTTTTCTAGGGTGTTATGGGCGGTTGCTAGGATGTTGCTAAATAGATGCTAAGATATTCTGAGTAGCTTGTTTCTATGTGGTTTCTAGGACATTGCTGCATGGTAGCTAATATATTTTGAGTCAATTTTAGCACTTTGCTACATGGTTTCTAGGATGTTATGATTAGCTGCTAGATGGTTACTGTAGTCTTTTAATTGATTTTCAACAGCTGTTATGTTTTGCTATGGTGTTATGCGTGCTGGATGGTATTTAGCGCATTTAGCACATTGCTAATTGTTTGCTAGGGTGTTATGAGTGATTGCTAGGACATTGATGCTAAGGTATTTTTTCAGCCTGTAGCTAGGTGGTTGCTAGAATGTTATACGTGATTTCTAGGGCATTCCCTTTTGAAAATTAACCATGGTTTATTATAGTAAAAGTGTAGTAACCATGGTTTGACTGCTACAGTGTATCTCAGTGTTTCAAATAACAAATTGTTGTAATTTTGACACAGTACAATGTATTGTTTTATTTTACCAATATTGTGTGTTGATTTACTGCTAGTTTATTGCTACTATTAACAATTTTTTGTGGCTAATATTAACAATTGTGATTTTTTTTTTATTTGTTAGCGATACTGTATTGCTAATATTAGCAGTGGTGTATTATTTATATTAACATTTCTGTCTTTCTCCATATTAGCAATACTATATTGTGTTGCTAATATTAGCAATTTTGTACTTATTACCAGTAAGGAGTTAATATGTGCCTTCTGTTTAGTTGGCACCTCTCTCTTTTTCTCTCCATCTGTCTTTCTCTTTTACAGTCAAATGCAAGAAATGACATGCTAACACGCAAGCATATTACAGCTGTCTAATGAACACAGCTGTTTGCCTCATTTATAGCCCCTTTATCAAATACCATATTTATTTTTTCTCGTCTTGCTCCAGAAAGTCCTTTTTGTCATCAAACTCCAATTTAATAGCTTTAAACACATCTCTTAATTGCACAAGTCAGCAGAGACCCATCTGTTGTGCTCTCACATATTCACAATAATGCAAGACACACTGATGCTTCTATTTTGAGTAAGTTCTGCATGTGTGAATGTGAGTCCAGAACTGTGCTTTTGGACGGCAGATAAAGGGATCTGTACTGGATAGCCTTCAAACAACCATACCTCTTATATTTTGGGCCAAAGAATCATTCTTTGTCTTCATCTATTTTTATATCTTGCAGTATTTGATACAATTCTATTTATCTGAAATCACTGGTATGCATTTAAAATATTGCTATTAAAAAGTTTTTTTTATTCAGAGGCTACAAACACTACTTTTGAGTTTTGTTGTTATTCACGGTGATCAGTATTAGATGAGAATCTTACGTTTTGAGTTTAACAACAGATAGCTCATGTTTAACATCTACAATATACACACAAAAAGTTTGCCTTTCATCCAAACAGCATGAAGTTAAAAAAATGGCTACTATGAGTCATGTTTCTGTGGTTTTACCATGTGGTTCAACAGTAGGCTTGGATTTATGTTCTTATTTAGTCTGTGCATGTGTTCGGGGAGTTACTTTGAGTGTTTTTCACAGGTATGGAAAGAAGTCACATGAATGCTGTTCACACAAACCAGTATGTCTGAGAGAGAGTAAAACAGGCAGATCCATAAAAAGCTAGAAAAAAGTCATATTTTGAAACAAAAGTGAACATTGGATTGTATTTTTTGCTGTTGTTGTCTGTAAATCAGTTACTCCAATAAAGTACTTTGAAATTGACACTGAGTAAAGCTGACACAGGCAAAGAAAAAACATTTGACCCGTCCCCTGACACAGTATTTAACCGACTAAGGGGTCTTTTAACGTCAGGGGCCACCAAGAGAGCAAAAACCCAATTCAATAAATGTCAACTTTAATCTGTCAGATGGTGTGAGGAATTGTGCCAGCTTGAGTCGCCCTGATACAACAGCCTGAAACAACCTAATGTGGAGAGCAACAAATATGACCATAAAACATTTTTCCCTTCATATAAATCTTTTCTCTATTTTTCTGCAGCTGATGATAAATTGATAAATTAACTGAAAGATATGCTGATTAATTAATCTAATCTAATCACAATGTATCGCAAATCAATATTTGTTTCCAAATTAGGGTAATTAATTTTTAACAGCATTACATTATTGAGGCAGATGAATAGTCAATATATAGGTTTTGTACTGTTAATCTTCATTGCTTTAGTTATTCAATTAATAGTTCCAAATTAACTTTAAATTGACATTTTCACTATTTTTTCTCTTAATTAACAGGTTTTATTTTAGATGGTTGTAAGCCATTAAAATTCCACTATCTTTGCCCAATCAAAATACTAAAACCACATTTAATAGGTAAGACTAACACATATACTGTCCATTACATTCATCACTTATATCACAAACTGTCCTAATTAATCACAAAAACATTACCCATTGATGGAGGCAGTGATTTAATGGTTTGTAATTTCAACCCTATTCTTCTGCATCCAAACAACTTTAGGGAATAGGATCTTGGATATGGCAGCACTTCTTCATTCCCATCTTATAAAATCCTCTCCGCTCCAAGCCAGTTCCAATTTAGTGAGAGGATAGCTGTGAAAGAGGGAGATGGAAAGAGAGAAAATGCCTGAATAATTACAGTAAAGGGGATTTTAAGGATGCTACACAGCTGGCATGATTTTGATCTGGTCCACTTTACAGCTTATTCAGGCCAATAACTGCCCACTTGTTCTCACTGCACGCAATTCAAGTTTGTTTTTCAAATCCAGTCTTTAGGACTGCCTGTCCATTTCAAGTCAATCCAATTTACTGTATTCCAATTCCTATCCCTCAAACGTTCCCACTTGCTCCTAAAGTGAAAGGTTTTTTTGGTAGAGAAAGAGCAAAATCATTTGGGCGGTGACATTTCCTTGGGATGTGATGGTTGATTAGCATTCCATGTTATGATTTTACATTACTCAACATATGGGTAACCCTGTGGTTAACTCAGCAGGTGTACTGCAGAATGCAGAGTGGAACTCTAGTTGACTTTCCAGCAAAAACACTTCCTAACCGTACGCTAATGATGCTCTGGAAATGCACGGAGAGAGCCAGCAGTCACCACTGCCGAATCAAAAAGTTCCTCTGCGGAAACGAAAGAGCATGAATTCAGATGCTCCTCCGCACGTTCTGTCAAGTCAATTTCCGAGTTGAGAATCAAAAGTTGACTTTGGTACGCAAAGCATTGCGATTTTGGACAGTTTTGAGGGAAGTAATAAAGCGGATTTGGCAAGAAACAGAGATTCACGGCTCTAATTGTGGAAAGAGAGCACCGCAGCTCGAGAACAGTGCACAGTGTGTGCTCGAACCCCCTCAAAACAAGAAATGGTTGCATAATTGCGCATAATGGTTAGCGACTTCACTGCCACACAAAATAGCACACATTTTCAGGTTTTGAATCAACATACTTGACTCTAAAATGGCCGAAATGTCTCATTCACGAGAACAAACAGACCCAGCCTCAACTTTTGGCCCACTTCTCTTTAGACTCTCACTGCATTGATCTTGGTTTGTTGAGGTTCATGAAGGGCATTCTGGAGTCCAGCGGGCCTGAGAGGCCTCTCTTTGCAACTCAAAGACTTTCAGCTTGAATAGCCTTTATGCCCAGCTGCACTACTTCCTGAACTTCAGCCAGCTCCTTTGTTTCCTGTCAGCCCTAATTGGACAAACTGATCACCTGGATCGATCCAGGTGATCAGTTTGTCCAATTAGGGCTGACGAAACAAGGAGCTGACAGTTCTGGAAATAGAACATCAAACATACTAATTAGTTCCACCCAGATAAATATGTGATTCACAGTTGTTGGCCACAGACAGAGAGAGGGATTACTCACTCCATGGGAAACAGAGGCTCAGTTTTCTGTGGTGGTTTGAAGCTTAAAAAGGGACAGAAAGAGGAGAAACAGACGAGACAAAATGACAGGAGAAACAGCTGAGAGAAACATAGAGGAGGTGAGTTGAAATGAGATGGGATGAGACAAAATAGGAGAAAAACTAATTACTAGATTTAAAAAAATGGGGCAGGTGAGAAGAACAGAGGAGACAAGATGAGTTGAGGTGGAGAAACTGATGAGGGAGAAATAGATGAGGCAAAATGAGGGAGAAACTGGCAAGAAAACAAAAGAGAGAAGATGAGACAAGATGAAAGAGAAACAGGAAAAAAGATGAAAGAGAAACAGGAAAAGAGACAAGTGAGATGAGAATAGACAGAAATGAAATGAAATAAAATGGGAGAAAAGAAGCAAAGAGAAAAAGAAATGAGAAAGAAACAAGAGTGAAACATTAGAGACAAGATGAGAGAGAAAATAATAGAGAATAGAGAGATGAGATTAAATAATAGAAAGATAGATCAGAGAATCAGAAGAGATGAAAAATAATAAATGAAAGAGAGATGAGACTAAATGAGAACAAACCAGAAAAAAAGCAAAATATAGAAGATGAGCTGAGCTGAGATGAGACAAAACCAGAAAGAAACAGTACAGAGAGAAACAGATGACAGATGAGACAAGACAAAATGAGAGAGAGAAACTGAAGAGACAAGAGAAGATGAGATACAAAAAGATCAAATCAGAGAGAAACGAAGAAGAGATGAAAAGAGAGAGACTGTGGACAGAAGAGGAGATGAGATGGGACAATAAAGGAATCGACGAAAGAAATACAGTACAGGAGATGAGACAAAATGAGAGCAAAACGAGAGAGGGGGCTTCATCAGCCCATCGCTCATGTCAACAAGAGAGGCAGGACTGTAATCAGTACCAGATGATCGGCAGCCCAAAACGCCCAAGAGTGGACTGAAAGAGAGAAGGAGAAGAATGAGAAAATACTATCGAGAGAGAGAGAGAGGAAAGGAACCCTCCTTTCCCTCGACAAGACCTCCAAAAGGAACAGGCCAGCCCGTGTTCCCAGGAGCCCCGCGGATGTAGACGCTCTCCTGAAGTCACCACCTGAGAATGTCTGAGACCACGGCCCACACGGCACCTCGCGTGCGAAGGGAGCCGTGTGAGCGTGTTTGTGTGTCTGCTGCAGACGCAGAGGCCCAACACTGCACCTATGCCAGACAGAGAGGAACAGAGAGAGCGAGAGAACGAGCCCTTTCCAACCAAACCACAGAGCCACAGAGTCTGGCAGTGGCTCCCTGCCAACAGAATGAGGGGAAGGAGGGTGAAAATAGTGTAAAACAATGGACGAAGGCATAAAAACACACGGAGTGTACTAGGAGACTGGGAAAGGTGCTTGGGTTTGTGTTCGGGTTTGGGTGGGTGTGTTGATGATTGTGTGCATGTGCTCGTGTTTACAAGCACCGTAAAACCCGACGTTAAAGCCAATGTTGCATTAGAAAAAAGCTTGAAATTGCACATTTGGACATTCATGCAGATCATGGCCAAACCAAGCGACAGCTCCCATTCTTTTAAGCTAACATTGTCCTAACCAGGCGCAATACAAACAGTTTTCAGCGGCAATGCAAAAATGTGACATGATCACAGATAATCAAAAGATGTATGAGTTATGAGAAGCAGGATGATAGACCAATGAAATTTCACAGTGGGGGGAACTACTCAGTATAAATAGAAACCTAGCAACTGACAAAATTGGTTGAGTGTGTCAAAACTTCTGTTGTGTGTTGGCAGGACAACTCAACAAAGACTTTTATTGCTTGTTGTGTTCCTTCTTGGATGCAACAATTTAGGATGGTTTAATGTCCATAGCAAACAATTCTCGCTTTGACAATCAGACTCTTGGTAAAACAACCGCAACACTAGAACATTGTGCATTTGTAGCATTTAGAGGTTTGTTTGTTATTCTGAGAGTGAATTTTGTTCCCATGTGTTGCTTATATGCATTCCAGAGTTACAGGACCCAAGTCCAAGTCCAAGACCATGGTTTCTATGACTAGTCGAGATCAGCTCATTCAGACCAAGACCATATTTCCAGGAGCATTTGGACTCAGCCTGGAGTTTGACTTGGACTTGAATGAGCTGGTCTCGACTAGTCATGGAAAATATGGTCTTTGTCATGGAGTCAGACTTGAGACAGACTTGAGTCCGAGTCAGGTCTTGTTCAGACTTGAGTACTACAAAACTAGTGCAGTATAACATTAGCATTAACTTTTCTTGTCCTATTGTTTGTTTTCTCTTTCAGGTCAATTGCTGTCATGGCGGAACAACAGTTTTAATAAAATCTTGCCCAACCAGTTAGGTAAAATTAAATGTTTCTGGCTAGCTGAATAATGACACAGCTGGACTGTATCCGAAAATGTTACCTATTCAGTGAGTAAATGAAAGCAAGTGAGCGAATTTGGACATTGCAGTTGCCATCTTCTGGGAGTCAAGGGAATTCGTTCAGCATGATGCTTACAGTGCATAGTGCAGGGTTCCTCAAATCTTGCCCTGTAGGGCCAATGCCCTGCAGAGTTTAGCTCCAGCCCTAATCAAACACACCTAAGCAAGCTCATCAAGGTCTTCAGGATCCCTAGAAAGTCACAGGTAAGTGAGTTTGATCAGGGTTTGAGCTAAACTCTGCAGGGCAGTGGCCCTCCAGGACCAGATTTGAAGAACCTTGATATAAGGGTCTTTCACACCGTGTAGTTCTACGAACTAGCCAGCATCATGGTTCCTGGAGAACCAATTTCCCCCTCCAGCCGTTTTCATGGTTGCATTCGCACCGGCAGTAGGAACTCTGAGGCAGCCAACAGCGACGTCAACAACCAATAAATGGAGGACGTCGTTATCAGAGCTGTTTTTGTTGTGTGTTGTG
>JAFVLL020017647.1:0-35708 GCA_021397915.2 Tor tambroides | reverse complement strand
TATATATATATATATATATATATATATATATTAGGGGTGTAATGATACGCGTATTCGTATTGAACCGTTCGGTACGCGGCTTTTGGTTCGGTACGCATTACAAACCAAACAATTCGTTAGACTAATCCTACTATGTTTGGAAAATAAATAAGCTTAAAGTGTGTGAAATATAATGTTCTCAGTGCCACTGCGCTCGACAAGGCAGCCCAAACGATGTAACAGGCAATGTGCTGTCTGCCCAGTGACAACCTCCCCTTGCTGGGGTGCGATGATCTAAAAGCATCAATTATTGGCAATATTAAGAGTGGCATTTCCAATTAATGTAGGCCTGTTACATTTTAATTTTTATTAGACCTATTATTATGATGAAGTTAGTTTTATTATTAAATTAAAATTACAATTAATTTGCCCCACAATGATTGCAACATAACTGACACACTGCGAGGATAAGATTAGGCTATTTACTCCTCAATTAAAATGTTTTTAAAAAAGGTCTTATAAAACAGGTCTATTAGGCTATACAATAAATTATAGTCCTATAATTAAAATATTAACACTGCAGTCATCAATAAAAATCTGTGAAATAAAAAGCTTTTATTTCAAGCACCGACTTTCAAAAACAACCTGTTTAACATGAAATACATTTCTTCTCATTTTTTTTCACTATGTATGGGCCACAAGAGAAATATTAAGGGCATAAATGAAAAAAGATATAGCCTATATTGTTATCAGCATATGTTGAAGTAAATTCATCTCTCGTCGTCTCTGAGAGAATAAGCGGCGTCAGATGCCGAAAGCTCCATCATTACTCCATTCTGTTTTACTTTCACTTTCTGCATAGTGAATTGACTGAGATTAAGATGTTCACCGGCATAAATATTGCACAAAGTTTGCATGTGTGCAAATGCGTGCTTGTGTGATATCCATTGGCTTACCTTCATGGTTTAAAACAGAAATATTTCCAACATTGCGACATAACCAATTACCCCGTCCCCCTTATCAAAAACGTACCGAACTGCGACCGTTACACCCCTAATATATATATATATATATATAGTCATGAACTCCTGCAAGACACGAAGGTAGAAGATCCAAATGCAGTATATTTAATGAAGGGTAATCCACAAACAGAGTCCAAAAACAGGCAAAGGTCATACACAGGTGATCAGTCCAAACAATAACAACAGGGCAAAAAAGACAAAGGGTTAATCCAAAAGACAGGCAGAGTACAGAGTAACAGGACCAGGAACCAGGACACGGAAGAAACATGGAACAAGGCTTAGAATTGCAGCAATTACAAACACAAGACTTTCGCAAAGAATGACAAATTGAACCAGACTTATATAGGGTGAGCAGACAGGGTAAATGAGACACAGGTGCAAACAGTGAGTGCTAATGAGTCCAGGCGAAGGATTATGGGAAATTAAGTCTTTGATGGAGAGGTAGAAGTCTGGGATGGAGTGCCCTCTAGCAAAGCTCACGGGCACTCCAGCTAGAGATCGTGACAGAGTCCCCCACCAAGGAGTGGCTTCCAGATGCTCCAAACAGAATAGACTAAAGTCCAGGAGATAGGTGGAGTGAAGGCGGTACAGGGGAAGGGATGGAGGGCCAGGTCTATGTGGAAGTAGAGGGACAGGGGACTGAGGCAGAGCCGGCTGAGCAGGAAGCCAGGGCGGAACCAGCAGAGCAGAAGATCACAAGGGCTGGGCAGAAGACCACCACGACAGAACAGATGGATCCAAAGATTCCCACGGTGGAGCAGACAACCACCAGGGCGGAGCTGAAGACCACCACGGCAGAGCAGATCTAACTTTGACAGAAAGCACAGAGAGGTTAACAGTGGCCTCTGCGGTCATAACAGGATAGACAGGAAGTTCACAGAAGACTTCTATGGATGGGTCGAGACAGGACACAAGTTCATAGATGACCTCCGTGGTCGCTTCAGGACAGGACGAGAGATCAGGGACAGCCCTTTTGGCTGTGACAGGACAAACTAAGAAACAGCCTTCCTAGCCATAACAGGACAGGCGAAGAGCTCAGAAACAGCCTCTTTGGACGTGACAGGGTAATCAAAGAGCTCGGGATCGGTCCTATTGGCCATAACAGGGCAAACAGAGAGTTCAGGAAAGGCCTCCCTTGCCAGGACAGGACAGTCACAGAGTTCAGAATCATCCTTCCTAGTTGGAACAGGACAGACTGAGGGTCCACAGACAGCCTCCATAGCCATGACAGGACAGGCAGAGAGTTCATACGCAATCCCATTAATCATGACAGGACAGTCAGGGAGTTCAGGATCTGCTTTATTGGCCATGGCAGGGCAAACAGAGAGTTCGGGAGAGGCCTCTTTCGCCGGGATAATGCGAACAGAGAGTTCAGGAAAGGCCTCCTTGAGTGGGACAGGACATTGAGTGAAAACTGAGGTGTTCTATGTGACTATGACTGGAGGGACTGGGAGTTCATGATTGGCTTCTAAGGCCGAGATGAATCTGACAGGGGATTCACTGATGACATCATTAGGACAAAGAGTTCATAAATGGACACTCCTATCTTTAAGGGAGCTGACGCGAATACCCCCGCCACCTCTGGAGGTTCTTCAGGAGACACCACCGCCTCTGGAGGTTCTGCAGCAAGTGCCGCCACCTCTGGGCTTGGCAGGTTTGACGTGAGCAGGCTCTGGCTTGGCAGGCTTGATGTGATGAGGCTCTGGCTTGGCAAGCTTGACGTGAGCAGGCTCTGGCTTGGCAGGCTTGACGTGAGCAGGCCCTGGAACGGCGAGCTTGACGTGCAAGAGATCGTGACATATATATATATATGTGTATATATACAGTATATATACATATATATATATATGTATTTATATATATATATATATATATTCTATTACAAACATGATTTGCACTTTATGGTTAGATTTAGGTTTCAGGTGTGCATTTTTGTACAGTTTCTTATGAATTTCCTTTCTTCTTGTCTGAATTATTATGACATTTCTTTAGTCCAGGTTCCCTCATCTCACATCCTTCAGGCCTGTCCACACAGAGAATGATAACTATAAAGATAACGGTAACACTTTAGGGAACAATTATCAGTATCAACTAGTTGCTTATTAACATGCCTATAATTAACATATTGTCTGTTTATTAGTACGTATAAAGCACATAATCTGCATGAGCATATTCTACATCCCTGCAGTAACCCTACCCAATACCTAAACTTAACAACTACCTTAATAACTATTAATAAACAGAAAATTATTGAGGCAAAAGTAGTTAATGCTTTGTTAATCACACGAATTGGACCTTAAAATAAAGTGTGACCAAGATGACTATATTGATAACCACATTTGTGTCCACATCAACGAAAGATAAGATTCTGTTTAAAATAAGCACGCTGCAGTTTTGTTGTCTGACACTTAAAATGCTCTTTAAAGCTGAGTGGATTCTGATTCTGGTTGTTTCTTTTGATGATTCTTTTATCATTCAGTAACTGGGGGAAAAAAAATCATTCTGATAGTGATTCCTCTGTGTGGTTATCATTATAGTTGTGGTGTGGACTTCTCCATTCTCATGTAATTATTCTTATTCATATTATTATTAACGATTATTAAGATTTTATAGCTATCATTATAGTTATCTTCCTTGGTGTGAATAGGCCCCTTAGATTTTCACTAGCAATGGACAAGATCTGAATGTTAACTGTTTTGCGGAAAATGTTCTCAGCCTCAGGCTATCCAAGATGTAGATGTTTGTTTCTCCATCAGAAACGTTTTGGAGAAATTTAGCATCAGCTGCTCACCAATGGATCCTCTGCAGTGAATGGGTGCCGTCAGAATGAGAGTCCAAACAGCTGATAAATACATCACAATAACCCACAAGTAATCCACACTACTCCAGTCAATGAATGTCTTGTTAAGTGAAAAGGTGTGTTTTTGTATGGAGCAAAATCATCAAGACATTTTTCACTTTAAACCGTTGCTTCTGCCCAAAATACAAGTCCATAATCCATAATAACGCTCCCACCAGTGAAAAATTCCATCTCCTGTTGTCCTCTCACATCAAAATGTGTTTTGGACTGTCTTTGCTTGTAAATAGTGCTTGATCGGTGCATATTTCTCTCCTGATTCAGATGAGATGACTTTTTCACTGGAGGAAGCAATATTATGGATTTGGACTTGTAGTTTAGCCAAAAGCAGCAGTTTTGACCTCACAAGCTATTAACTGATGGACTGGAGTGGATTATTGTGATATTTTTACGTTTATGCATTTAGCAGACTTTTTATCCAAAGCAACTTACAGTGCATTCAGGTTATACTTTTTAAAAAAAAATCAGTTTGTGTGTTCCCTGGGAATTGAACCCATGACCTTTTGCACTCCTAATGCAATGCTCTACCACTGAGCCACAGAAACACTATATTTATCACTATATTTTTATCAGCTGTTTGTACTCTCATTCCCATTCACTGCAGAGTATCCATTGGTGAGCAGGTGATGTGATGCTAAAGTTCTCCTATTCTGATGAAGAAATAAACCGAAACATCAAACTGAATTGCAAACTGAATTGGCTGAAATATTTGTGATTTTTATTTTCTGTCACATAGAAATAGCATTATGTGGGAATCTGACATACACACCAATAGCTAAACCTGCTCATAGCTAATAAAAGTGCTTGAAAAAAATAATATCCATTCCTCATTACTCTATTCATGTTTCATATTTTTTCCAGACTTGATGGAACAGGATAGATTTATGACTAAAGCGTAAAACTCCAACTTATGTGGTTTTAGTAGTGCAGTGTCCTTAACCATTAGGAGAATTTTTGAACACTTTGTTCTTTTCTAATTACGCAGCAATAAACCTCCTATAAATAAATCAGACATCAACCCACACTCAACATTGCCAGTAACATTAGAAACAGCTGTCATCTTTCTTGCATGTTCTCATACCGTCCATCTCTTCATCTTTATCTCTAGCTAAAACACACGTTACTATAAAACCAGGTCAACAAAAGACACAGTACACCTGCAAACACACTACAAAACATGCCAACAATATAGTATCGTTTAACTAAGCTTGACTGCCGTTAGCGTATGACGGAATGGAGAAAATTTGTCAAAAGGAGCGAGTCATTATTGATCTATATGGGAAAAGGAGAAAAACAGTTTGGAGCTGAATGAAAGGAGGGTTGCTGTTAAGTGAACAAAACTGCTAATGGAAACTTTAATAGGCACTTTGAATAGAAAAAACAGGAATCTTTGCAAAGCACTTTCAGTGGTATGACTCAGAGTTAGTGGCACCGTGACACACCCAAACCTATTTGATGTTCAGTCGCCATTAAGTTTAACTTTGGGGGGTTTGAAAAAAGCGTGGAGTCAACAAAACTGGGGGCCTGGAGAAAGAACAAAAACACACTGATGTTTTATAGGAGTGCTCTTTAGTTTTATATTAGAAGACAAAATACCTATAAAGGCACACAGGTACAGTCAACTACTCACCCTCATGTCATTCTAAACTAGTATCCCCCCTTTTTTTCTAAGGAACACAAAAGAAGATATTTTGAAAACTAGATAGTCAATGGGGTCCAAAATCAGTGCAAACATCCTAACTTTCTATGCAAATGAGGTTTATTACTCACTAAAGTCAGTGCTGCTTGCCCTGTATTTAACCTTTTTTTGGTGTTTGTACATTTTTAGTGATCATGGCAGCAGCAATTCGCTCAATGATGATCAAATGATAGAGTAGAGCATTTTAACTGGGCCCATATCCAGGCATCTGGTGTAGATGAGGACACTTTCTGCATTTTAAAGAGTCAGTTCAGGTTCCTGGATCACAGTGGTGGAATGATGCTGTGCAAACTACAATATAAGTTTGAAAACCCATTACAATTATGATGATTAAGATTTTTACGTTTTGGTTAAAATTCTTTCTTAATTTTATTTCTACCGGAGCTGGCAGAGAGGAAAAGAGCAGGGGGAGTGGGATTGGAACATGAACCAGGCTGAACTTGAGCCTGGATCACCATGAGCCAACAGCTCTTAAAGTGTATGCCTGTATTAATTGAAGTAGTCACATACATTTATATTTGTGAGAATAGGCCCTCAAATAAAGATAATTTAAAGACATTATGTTATTGGAAGAGACAAAAAATCATTAAATAGCCATTGCATATAGTGGATTTAGTTAACGTTCATATGTTGAACAGGTGGCATGATTAAATAGTCTATCATAGTTTAATTTAATTTTTTATTTATTTTATTTATTTGTTTATTTTTTATTTTTTGCAGAAATGCCATAAAACAACCATGTTTGGTTCCCAATAGAAGCTTTCAGTAAATTGTTTGTTTGTTTGTTTGTTTGTTTATTTATTTAAAATTTAATTTAATTAGTGTGAAGAACATTTTAAAATTCTAAAGAATTGTGGAATGGAAAGATTCCATGCATGTTAAAAGTTCTTTGTGGAATTATAGATGCCAATAAAGAATGTTTATTTTTAATAATGTAAATTAATGTTAAATTCCCTATTGCAAAATAAATACAATAAAATGTATTTGAAGTACATTTATTTCATTCGAAGGATACAAGAAATAAATTTACATATTTATGTACTTAAAAAAAAAATACCTTGCAATTGTACTTTAGTATACTAAACTGGTATACTTAAAGTTTGTTAAATTGGAACAACTAATTTTGTACTTAATGCACTTTAATTGCGCGTAAGTAGTGCTGATGTCCAACTAAAGATATACTGAAGTACATTTGATTATGCCAAATTGGAACTAACTGCAAGTATACACTTCAAATATCTTGCATTTAAAGACTGATATTTTTCAAAGATCATACAATCCTCATCAATAGTGATGTTAAAACACATTTTAGGCTTAATATAAAGAAAGGTGTGGTGTGCACAAGTAGTACTCCAAATAAATTTGAATTATAATTTTTATATCAGTAAGTCTCGAGCGATGTGTCAGTAAATATATTGACAGATTTGAACTATACTAAGTATGAAATAAATGTTTTTCAAATATATTGATTTTTTACTAGGGTTGACAGCCCTACATAACATAAACTGCTAAATGTGCATTTTAGTATCATTATTACTTCAAATATGAATGTTCTTTTGGCAACTCGAGCAAATGTTGAACACAGATTATCTATTAGTATTGTTGCACTGCCTAACATTTCATCTGGCATTAAAAATTGAACTGTATTTTATGGAAACAGTTACATTTGTTTTTGTATTGAGTTACCAACATTAGCCAAACAGAGTCCATTTGTGTATCTGGACTGTCCTGCCATGATGCTGATACAGAGAAATGGAGGCTTGCTCAATTCAGTGAGGACCAGTTTTTAAAACATGGGAATAAAGAGAATCTGTTTGCAGCCAGCTCATTTTTCTGCCATTACTTTAAAATGGATTTAACAGTAACTATTATTTAGCCTGGCTGTTGCAATAATGGGTCAGAAATCTAAGTCTTGACTTCTGGCACCTTTGCAGTCAGTTACAAACACCTACTCAGAATCACATTATAATGTACTGGCACAGCTCCAGTGTCACACCTTACGTTATTTTCAATCAGTCAGAGTTAGCTTATTATGCATTTTCTGCAAATAATATCTCCCACTGATTTGTAAACTCAGTTATGATTGCTGTACTGGATTGGCCATTTTGATCACAATTTCACAGTCAATTCAAGATCCAAACTGCAAGTGTTTTAGGCTGGTGAAGCAAGCAAATTGATTGATTTTCTTGAGCCTGGACCAATAAAATGTAATAGTTAAGCTTTTACAACATGTATGATATGTGATCCATGTTAGCTGGCCATAAATTATTTGAGAGGACAGTTTAATATTCTCTCATAAAGACGATATAAAACCGGCCACCCACCACACAGTCAGGGCCATCTAACACTTTGCCTGGGTTAGTCTGGCACAGATCCTGCCTCATAGTACCGTGGCTAGATTTAAATATAACTGAAAATTGTTGTTAATTTAATAATATGTTACAAAGCATGAGCTCAGAGTGCATGTGCAGCAATGTACTTTCTCTGTCCCGCGAGCCTGTACAAATACTCTTCACAGCCCTTTCCTGCCCAAGACAAGCTGGTGTTTACAAGGTAATAATGTTGATCATGGAAAATCAGTGTGCTCCCCCACACTTCCATCTCTAGTGGAGCAATTTCTCCCTCACCTTGCCTTTTCCACATAAAACTCAGCAGCTCCTGCGCACAGCCACACCACTATAGGTGCCACTATAAAAAAACAGTGATTCATTCCGCCACCAAGACACCCGATCCCAAAAGCATTGGAGTAATTGCTATAGGACTGCAACATATTTACTTTATGACATGTTAAAAAGACATGCATTCTGGATGTTGCAATAAGACAATAAATATGTTCATGTTATGATCGAAAATTGACAAATGGCCAGTATTAAATTTCAACACTATTTTGTCTGAAACATAGGACACCACAAATTTATATCAGTTGTTTTAAAAAAAGGGCAAATTTAGATATTGCAACATCATAATATTCATTATGAAAAAATATATATTTAAGATTACTAAGATTATTAAATGTTTTAACTTTTTTTTTTTAAAGATTAGCTCTTTCCCGTCGCCGTTTTTTCATCAGCGATCGGTTTTACACAAAATTTTAATGGCCCCCAGATTATTTAGTTGTATGAATATCTGAACATGCATGCAACATAAGTCAAAAGAAAAAAAATCTGAGCCTCTGCTTTTAAACAAAACAAAACAAAACCGTTTTATTCTACAGCTTCATGCATTGCTTTTTTTTTTTTTTTTTTTAATCAACATTTGAATGTGGGTGAAAACAAAAAGCTGAGAAAAACATGTTTTTGTAAAAGACTCCCAAACCACTTCCTGGGTCGACATTTCAGTCGGTAACGTTAGGCTTTTTTGGTTTATATGCTGTTTGATGGTTGCGTTATTTTACATATGCATCTGCTTACATATGCGATTGATTGTTTGTTGTGCTTCTTCGTCTTATTTTTCTCCAGAGATTCAATAATCTTTCAGAAGATGTGTAATAGCGCCTCCTACCATATAACAACGAAACACAGAAAGCTGGAATATTCCATCAGTGGCAGTGAAAGAGTTATTTTAAATGAGTGTTATATGATTGCAAAGGCTATCTGAAAGTACAAGTTGATGAAATGAGCATGCACTATTAAATATCCAACCGCTTCCGAGCTTCTAATTTAATAAGAATTTATACAAAATTTGTACAAAACATTCTGTTTTCCAAAAAGGTTACACTTTATTCTGATAGTCCACTTTAGACATTCTACTAACCATAAGTACACTCAAAAAAATAGCTCTTTGGCTGAACATGATTCAATCATGGACAGTGGTTCCACGTGAATGAAGCATGTAAAACTAAATAGAACCATCCATGTACAACTAACTAGAATCAATGGTGTTCCTTTAATTTGAATGAATGGTTTTAGTTTAACTTAAATAAATGATTTTCATTTAAATTGACATTCAAATAATCCTACAATTAATGCTTCCTGTTTAGTCATGTGGTGTAACAAACTAAATATAACTTTTCTTTACACATGATGTCCGGTGTTAGCAATCCAGAATCGATACTGGTTTCATCCAGAGCACTACCATAGTGATTGCTTTATTATTAAAGTGATTTGGATTTTTATTAGCAGGTCCTCAACCCAAGCACAAGCTCAAGACTTCACCACAATGGTAACCCTAAACCACTAACATAACAGAAACTTTTAAATACCAACATAATAGAACAGTAATCATTAAGAAGTCTCTCAATTTTCTCATCTTGCTAAAAAATGCTTTAAAATTACACTTTATTTCAACATTTACTCTCCCAGTTCAGCCCCTTTACAAAGCATAATGGGAAGTGAAAATCCTGTTTGATTGAGTCCTGGTTGGGTTACTTGATTGAAACATGCTATTTCAATATGAAAACATCAAGTTAAGTCAAAGAGTAATTGTTTCAAGTCAACTTAACATGAAGCAATCACATTTGAAACAGAAACCTGATACAATGTTGTTGAATCAAAATAAATTGTTTAAATAAAGTGAAAGGCATCAAAAAATCATTTTTTTGAGTGTAACTTTGCAACTACATGCCAACTAACTCTCAGAGCAGACTGTTAGATTAGGTTTAGGGTTAGTAGAACAAGTTGACACATACTTGCAAAGTTTCTTATAGTCAGTATGTTGTATGCTGTGTGATCATCAAAATAAAGTGTTACACAATATTAAGCAGACAGTCCACTACTGCATTGACTGCTAGTTGACATGTAGTTGCAAAGTTACTTACTGTTAGTAGAATGTCTAAAGTGAACTATTAAAATAAAGTGTTACGAAACATACAAAAGAGATTGCAATAATTCAAACAAATTCACATCCAATATCGACATAAATCTCTAATATTGGCCAATAACCAGTCTAGCATTGATCTATTGCACACCACTTTTGAGCACCATATTTCAAATCCTGGAGAAGAGTGATTCCACATTTTAAGGGCCATTTCAGTGGTGTAATGATGCTACACAGTTCCAGTATAGCATGCACACTTTGCATTGTTACGAGATTTGCATATTTCCTTTGATGAATCTTTAAAACAATGCAGTAAACGTGTGCAAATAAACACTTAATGAATTCTCCCAGAAGTATCTGGACAGAAAGATTCCTGCAGCAGAGCATTTTGGCTCATTCTGGTTTGGATTGAAGGAAGGCTCATTTAATATGCTTTCAAAGTTTTGGAGAGTCTTGTTGTAAGGACAGAAGCAAATTGCCTTCATTAAGTGCAGTACTTGAGGTTGTTTCATTTGTAATCCAGACATCATTCCTCACATAGCTTCATTTTTAGAGGCATATGATTTTATAACACTGCTTCTCATTCTCCTAACTCAGGGAAACTGTATTAGAGGAGTACTGTGTGTATGCAGGTCTACTCTCAGTCTGAGAATCTGGCCTAAATAACCAATCAAAGATAGTTTTTTTTTTTTTTTTTGCCATTTTCCCATTTAAATGTGAATCCTTTCCATTTCTTTTAAGCTACAAAACAGTCATTTTTATCATGACCATTGGGGTAGGCTATAGCATAAAGGAACTGAGAGGATTCATCGAAAAATTTTGGGTTATCTAAATGTTTATTTATTTATTTAAAGTGTGTGTGTGTGTGTGTGTGCTGAAACCTGGCATACACACGTAGTAGCACACAAGTAGTTTCAGCTACTTTAAATAGTTCAACAGACTAGTATTTATTATTATGTAAGTTGTAACATAGAACCCATTCACACTATAACTAGGCCAGGTTGTAACTTATGCATGGCAGACCCACATCTCTCTGGGACTTTTTGGTGTTTTTCCCATTGGGTGGAAACACTGCAAAAAGGCTGAGCTGTCTAAGAGAGTTTCCGTTGCACCTGTAGTTGGGCTAAAAGTGACTCATAAAAGATCTGGCTTTCCTCTGTTTGTAACAAGTCTAATGGAGTGCGTCTGTAACACACTTAGTCACCCAAAAAAACCCAGTGACAACAGTGAATACAGGAAGATGAGTGTAGGCCAGGTGTGGATCCATGATCCATCAAAAGTCACTGAAGTGTGTGGTTGATTACGTTGAGCTTGACAGAGATTTCTAGTGTATTTCACATCAATATTACTGGCTTGTGTCTATATAACTGGTCGTTGCTATGTGGTTGCCAAGTAACCCTTACGAAAAAGAAGTTTATTCAAGTGTGCTATTAATATACTTCTTTTAAACTAAAAATAGGAAAGTATACTATTAGTCTACTTTTTATGTACTTCTCAGAAATGGGCTTTATGTACTTCTCAGAAATATACTTAAAATGACATTTAAGTATACTTGACTTGTACTTAGAAAAAGTCTAAATATATCTGAGCTATACTTGTGCTCCGAAAATCCGTGTTTTCATTGTTATATGGTAGGGGGCGCTAGTACACATCTACTGTACAGAATTTCCAAAAAAAACAAAAACAAGTGAAGAAGAAACCAAAACAACAGATGCTTCAATGTGTTACAACAGCATCAAAACTGTCAAACATTATCGACAAATGTCGACCAATGAAGAAGTAATAATGACTGTCAAGCTTTGGGGTGTTAATCGACTCCATCTATGTTTTGATTATCATTCTGAATCCAGTTCATAGTCTTTTTTCAGCTTTTTGTTGAAAATGTTGTTTATTTCTTTATTTTTTTATTTATGAAGCTTAATACCCACATTCAAGTGTTTAAAAAAAGAATGCATGAAGCTAGAATAAAATGTTTTTGTTTACAAAAAGATACCCTGTTCTTTCTTTTGATGTTTTGTATGTTCAGATATTCATACAACAAAATATATACAAATTAATACCTAAATAGGGACATAGTAGTACACTTAAAGTATGACGTAAAGTTCACTTAAAGAAAACTTACGAGTATACTTGCAGTATAAACTACTAAACTAGTAGTTTACTGAGACTATACTTCAAATTGTACTAAAAATGCTACTACAAGTATTTAATTAGCAAACTATCAGTATATCTATAAGTTCACTTTTAGTATAGTTGCAGTACAAGCTAAAATCTTTGATGAAAAACTAGTTGTGTACTCAAAGTTTACTACTGTTATACTTAAAGTATACTTAAAAGTATATATTTACATACTAGAAAGTGGGCCAATTTAGTCCCAAGGAGTATTGAAATAGTACACTTACAAGTATACTACTAGTACACTGATATTTGTTTACTTACTACATAAAGTATACTTAAAAATATACTTGAACTTTACTTAAGTATACTTAATAAAATAAACTTGAAGTATACTACTTTTTGGTAAGGGAAGACTCTGAGACATTTCTTATTGTGTGTTAAAGTCCTCATGGGAAGTTGTGAAATCACAATTGACCCTTGCCAGAGTTTGATTGACAGGTGATCTGACCAATCATAATCTGCCATTTTGTCCAACAAACAAACAGACCGGAGAGTAGATTAACATCGGTGGACTTGAAGTTGAAAAAATGGTGATTATCGACATCTTTTCGTGGTTCAAACGAAATACCTTTTAATGTTCATTCGTGTTTATTTCATGCTATACTGAGGTGAAACAGCGATCTGTCACGACACTTTAAAGAGCCACAAAATGGTATTTATTGTTTGAATTTCTTTAAAAAATTAAAAAAAATAAAATAAAATTTCAGACCAAAAGTAACCTGCTCTGTCTTGTCTGTTGGCACACTGTCATTGTTCTCTTTGCTCCGTGATGTATTTTTTACTTTATAGTCAAAAGGGGAGTGGGTCTTTGCGAAGGGTGAATTACGATGCCAGGTGCATTCAAATCATTTGGTTGGAATTAATGTACCTTTTCTACAAAAGAAAATAAACTGCAAGATTTTTAAACTCTACTTCTACAAAATGATGAATAAAGAATGTACCAGTTTGTTTTGCTTTACTTTTTTTAATGTATGATGCAAATTTAATTGTCATATATTCTGTATTGTAATCGTACAGTACTACCATATCTTGCACTGACAACTTATTTTATTGTTAATTAAAATAATAGTTTAATTTACGTCAGCAAATTTTGTGTCAACACAGACGCTGCATCAATTTCGATCATCCGACATGTTTTCTCACTGACATGCCCAACTTGAAAACTTGGAACTTTATGAGTTGAAAATTATGAGTTGCCCCTTTTAATTACGACTTGGTGGTGGTGTTCATGTGTTCACTCGTAAATATGATCGTTCTGATATCACTTGAATGCACTGTCATCCGGAAACAAATGACGTTCAGTTCAGTAATGGTTCTCCCAACAGCAGTCTTCCGATGATGCAGACAGAACAGAACACAAACACGGTAGGCTACTAAAATATTCTGACAGTTTCCTGCGCCACAATTCAGCACCACTAAATCCACAGCACAAACACACAACGCGACTTTTGCGATTCCAGAACGTGTTACTATTATGAGCTGGTTCTTTTTAGTGAAGCAAAAGCATTGTAAAACAATGAACATAACACAACCATAAAGAGAAAATAAGGTGGATATTCTGATACAAAGGAATGACTCTAATGTTTTCAAATGTACAGTAACCTTATTTTTACCGTAAGAGCGGGAGCGGCCATTTGTATCATCTTCTGGTGTCATTTGCTTCTAGTTATTTTGGTTGTTAAACAGTATTTTATGCTGCTTGATATTGCAAACTAATATTAGTTATTTAATTTATTATTGTAATCATAAATAGATTGGTTTGTAGCTCAGTTACTGCATGTTTTTTCAGCTAGCTTTGCAGCTAATGAGTCTCGCACATACACATCTGTATTACCAGTGTTGGGAAAAGTTACTTTTAAATGTAATGCATTGTAATATTGTGTTATTCCCTAAAAAAAGTAACTGATTACGTTAATTAGTTACTTGTTATGGAAAGTAATGTGTTACGTTAGTTTTGAGTTACTTTTTAAATGTGGGCTGGGTTTGTTTTTAATGTAAAAAAAAGTTCTTCTTTTACAAATGTAAAAGCCCTTTCACAACAAAAGTGAAATGAATACGCCTCAGGCTGAAAGAAATGCAAATTCATGTCTGTACAGTAGAAGACGCAACTCAAAAAAATGCATGAAATATATGACGCAGGAGAAGAAAGTTTAACGTGATTCAGCAATAACAAAAATGAAACACAAATGTGTCATTTTTGCTTAGTATGGTTGAATTGGATCGTCGAATAGCAAATCAATAGCAAAGACATTGGTTAATAAAATGGGATTAAATTCATAAATGATATTTTTCTTATTTAACAATTATTGCAAGTTTGTATTATATTCTGAGTTTGCATTTGATTGTTTTTATTCATTTTGAGGAATACTGAATCTGTTTTTGCGCAGGTGAGATGAGTAAATACATGTTCATATTGTTCACACAGCGCACACAATGCCTCTGTACTTACTCCCGATTTCTCTCAACATGGCAACAAGAGAGCTGTCAATTAAGACATGGAAAACAAAGTAAATGGCGTTACTTATTGAAAAATTAACTCCGATATTTCCTTCTAAATTAAAAAAGTAATGTGTTACTGAACTAGTTACTTTAAAAAAGTAATCTGATTACGTATTACTTTTTTCCGAATATTTCTAAAAGAATCTTTAATGGAAACATTTGGGAATCAGAATCATTAAGCTATTTACAGTTCCCTTCCCTGTTGCTAATCTTTTTTCTTTTTTAAACTTGTTAGCATGTGGAAAATTACTGACTCACCCTCAAGTCTGATATTAGTCTCTAGACATGGCTCTGATATCTATACCAATGTAATTGATACAGATCGTATTCTCTTCTATATCAATGTAATTGATATAGATCTTATGGAACTTATTCTTCATTTTATCACAGAGTGAAAATTGCACTTGAAATTGCTTACAAAGTAACAGCTCATCTCTCCCCTAAAACTCAATTTACTATTAAGTTCTGTAGCACAAACAGTGTGGGGCGAGTTATACACAATCGTATAAAAAATAACCAGTGATTAATTAATTATTTATGTATGTACACCTAAAGGACATTTATTTATTTATGTACTTACTTATACTATACTTATTTAATTCTTCTGCTGAAAAGACAGCATCTGTTTGGATCAAACTGTAGCTGATGATTGTGTAAAGTGAAGTGACCATGGCTGTGACTGATCCACATCTGCTTTACATAGGTTCACTGAGGACACAAACACACTATAAAAGCCATTTTCCCTTTTGGTCCAGACCTCCTTTTCATGCAAACTATTTTTGGGTTGTCTGTCATTGTACACAGGAATGCAAACAGTTCTGTTAACAAACACCAGCAGTGTGGGGGTGTTTGCATATTTGTTAGCGGTGTTTGTGCTCGGATCTTACACATACTGTATTTCATTGCGTGCTGGCTTTCTTTCTTTATTTATCTATTACTATAGTAGCCATCAGGACAACAGAAGTTTAGTATAGGAAAAAATTATTCACACACCCTCACGGAAATCTTATTTGTTTGCTTATTATTCCTGAAAGCATAAAAAACACTTAAGCTATTTGACGAAGATTATGAGGTTTATAATCATTTGAAATATTGAACTGAGAACTGGCTGTGTTTATCAGATAATAAATGAACAGAGTGAGATTATAGCGTTTGATCTTAATGGAGATTCTGACTATTCATCAGGTACAGTAATAAAGCGATCATTCATCTTCGTGAGAAAGCGGCTTCCCGCACGCTACGGTTTAACATGCCGTCAAGCTTGAAAACATCTGTGGGGGGTCGACTTTCATCAGGCTGTGATCTGAGAACAGGTGTGAGTTCTAGATTCAATCTGTTTACGCGTGTATATGACGATCAAAGCTACACTGAGGTCGGTGACCAAGTATGGCACATCACGTTGACGGAAAAAGGCAATTCCTTTATGCCATCACACAAGTGATCGTCAGCACCTGAGATTAATGACTAACAAGGGGAGGCGGTAGTCATAGCGGTCCAAGGGAGGTGATTACAGCAAAATGTTAGTCCTGTTTGAGGTGTTACATTCCCTGAAGCTGACCCTACAATGTGGACTTTCGGGAGATTCAAATAATTAATCGTAATTATAAATCTCATGATTTTTTGGCATAAACCAATAAGTTGATCTGTGTTCTGAGAACAAAGTTATTTTTCAAAAATGTCAGGTTGTGGCACCGTTTCACTAATTATAAGTTTTCTCATGTGTTTTATATGTTTTAATTTGGTTTTGTACAATGGTTTCGTAACTTTCCATGAATTGTTTAATAATTGTTTCAATATCAATGTCTCAAATCAGTGCCAACATCAGGTTTCCATTGTGACTTACCCCACATAGTCTGACAATAAACTCTGCTGGGACATTTAATATGTAATGTTTAAGAAGGTATTTCTCTGAAATGATTCTCCATCATTTATCAGTAGAAGAGACTGATTGTTTTGACACTTGTGAGAACTGGCAGGCAAATTGGACAAAATAATAGAAACCTAGGAAATAGGAACAATTTCCTTTTTAAGGATTTTTCATTTGCAATTAACACACCTTTCAACCTTCTCAGTCTAGATTCATACAGCTTTTGAACCATTTGTCTATCAAAAGGGCTTTGAAATAATAAGATGAAGGCAATAAGTGTATTGTACCAAACAAACAATTCACTCTTGCAGGCTAATTACCATGCAAAATCTGATACATCAACCATAATCCAAATATTTTCATAAAATTTAAATACATTTAACTATCCAGAAGCTGCTGAATCAGCACTTTCAGTATTTTTAGTCTTGAACTCTAGATGCTTAGATGTTTTCTGATGGAAAACTATTATAGATCATCATAAAGTTAAAAAGCACAAGTACAACCAATGCATGCATGTATATACAGTGCTGCTTGAAAGTTTATGAACCCTTTAGAATTTTCTGTATTTCTGCATAAATATGACCCAAAATATAATCAGATTTTCATATAAGTCCTGAAAGTAGACAAAGAGAACCGAATCAAACAAGTGAGAGAAAAATATTTTCTTTGTCATTTATTTATTGAGAGAAATGATCAAGTGTTACATATCTGTGCATTGCAAAACTACGTGAATCTTTGCTTTGAGTATCTGGTGTGACCCCCTTTTGCTGCAGTAACTGAAGGTAAAGTTTCTTGTAAATGCTGATCAGTCCTGCACAATAACATGTAGGAGTTTTAGCCCATTCCTTGTGCAGAACTAGTGCAGTGCAGAACCACTTAAACTCTGCGATGTTGGTGGGTTTCCTCCTATGAACTGCTTGCTTAGGTCCTTCCACAACATTTTAATTGGATTAAGGTCTGGACTTTGACTCAGCCATTCCAAAACATTAACTTTATTTTTCTTTAACCATTCTTTGATAGAGTGACTTGGGGTTGTTGTCTTGCTGCATGACCCACGTTCTCTTGAGACTCTGTTCTGAAACAGATGTCCTGATATTTTCCTTTAGAATTTGCTGGTATAATTCAGAATTCATTGCTCCATCAATGATATGGCAGGCTGTCCTGGCCAAGACGCAGCAAAACAGGCCCAAGCCATGATACCACCACCACCATGTTTCACAGATGGGATAAGATACTTAAGATGGAATGCAGTGTGTTCTTTTCTCCGAACATAATAGCTTCTCATTTAAACCAATAAGTTCTATTTTGGTTTCATCCATCCATTAAACCTTTCTCCAATAGTCCTCTGGCTTGTCCACATGATCTTTAGCAAGCAATTTTCTTTTTGGAGAGCAGTGGCTTTGACTGTGTATTTGTGGAGTCCAAACTCTTTAGAGATGGTTTTGTAACCTTGTTTATTCATGCAGAAATATAGAAATTCTAAAAGGTTCACAAACTTTCCAGCAGCACTCTCTCTCTCTCTATATATATACACACACACATAAAGTGAGAAAACTGTAATTATAATAAACATCACCAAAAGATCAATGTGGTGAGTGGACACATCTACATCTAGACTGAATTGTGGATTCAATTTTTAGAATAAAACAGCATCCAAGTATATTTTATTCCTGCCTCTTAAACCCTATAGCTGCAAAGGAAATATATGTGTTCTCTTGACTGACAACTGACACCAGTTGATGACCATCATACATCTAGATGTATGAAAATCATCTCTGATGGCGCTTTCGTTGCATTGATGGATGCGGCCAGCTTTTCCATTCACATGTGGAAGTAAAGCTTGTCCATGGGCAGTTTCCATTACCTTACATCCCCCCCAGCCAGTGTTCCTTCCACACCCTCACAACCCCTTACAGACTGCTGTAATGGACTCTGCATCATTTACAGTCTCAAGAGTCAGTCAATCAAGTGATTACAGTGATATAATCTGTTTTAAATAGCATATTACTCCAACTATTTCTGCAGAATGTGCCTTTTCTGTATTTGTGTACACACACACACACACACACACACACACACACACACACACGCACGCACAGAAATATAGTATATACATATTATATCAGCTTTATTTAAATATTTTTTAAAAAAATGTTACATGAGTTGTCTTATACTTGTCTTTGGACTTTTATTGTGAAATGTATTCTTTGACCTTTTTGTTCCCTGTGTTCACTTCCTGTGTGCCTTGTGCCTTGTTTTTTTTTTTTTTTTTGTCATGGTAACACTTTATAGTTTTTATGGTAATTAATCAGTCTCACCTGTTGCTTGTTAGCTCTTTGCTCTCCTGTGTATAAATAGCCCTTGTGTTTCAATTCTACTTGTCAGTCAGTTGCTGGGTGTCTGTCTAAATTTGTGAATTTAACTTATGCGCAAAGTTGAAAAATCGAATAAATATTGGTGAATAAGCACCGTTTCCATTCAGTGAGTCAAAGAGAGTAAAATTGTCACTTCCTGATAAACTGGCACTATATATCGCAATGAAAAAGTAGTAGAAGCAGCTGAGTGTAATAATTTTCATACATAATAAATTACTTGCTCCGCAGAGCGAACAAACGAAGCACAATAAATTCAGTCGTTGCTGCTGTTTGGGACTGCAGTAGTGTAAGACAGACCTGGGAGGCAATTACACAGAAATACTTTGACAACAGACTTTGCTCGGACATTTAAGAATGACCATAACAACATTTGAAATGCTGTGCAATAAGATCGGTCTGCTGGTTAGTCAGTTTATGCAACAAGGCACATGACTTTTTTGATGCACAGGGAGGAATTTATTCGGCAATTGCATCTCCATCTCCCATTTTCCACATTAACTCTTTTTTGCACAAGATTTTTATTCGAAATTTGTAGTATAATAGTATAGTATTCATTTCATTTATGATTTTTTTTATATTATGCAATGTAGAGTCTATATAATGCAAGTCCTAGCCACTCAGAGTGCTTGAGTATGTTGTGAGTAGTATGCATTGGGCATTCTGCAAAGTATCAGAATAAAACAAAATAAAACGTGAAATTGTTAACCATATGATGGATAATGAAAAGCGTTTGTCAGAGCTGGTGTCTCTGAGATCACAATTCAAGCGAGAAGGGGCAGTGGGACTACAGCTTTTCCCTGAAAGCTGCACTTTCATGTAGGGTTTTCACAACATTTGTCAAGTTAGGCTTCCAAGAAATGGTAATCACTATAAATCTGTAAAACGAAATACCATTTTTAGGATTCATTACATGTAAAACAGAGTTATGTACCCTTAGGCTCACATACACTGTAAAAAATGATTGTGATTTTAACGGTAAAAAACTGTGAAAATGCTACGGTAAAAACCTGTTAAATGGTTAACGGTAAGTTCCTGTAAAATTTACAGGGAAAAACCGCAAACTGATGTTCCCAGAATTCCCTGGGTTGCATTTCAAATTCTGTTTGAATTTGACATTTTTTCTTTGAAATAACTGTTTCTTCTTAGTTTTTTCTTATCAGTTATGTTTATTAGGGTTGTATGTTACATCTAATGTTGTTAAATTAATGTTTATAGCATATGTCAGTTTAATGAGTCTCACCATGATGGTGTTTAGTGCTTGTGTGAATGACACTGTGCATCTTCTATATATGCTATTATTTAAATCTGCTTGTGATGGGCTTTGGTTCATCATGTGACTTTCTCATCACCACCTGCATTTGGTGGTTATTAGTGTATTTCAAAGGTACAAAACCGATTTCAGTACTTTAATAGGTTGGCATATTAACATTATATCAGTTAAAGAAATTATGGTATTTAACTGTAAATTTAAGTTAAAACTGTAAAACCTAAAACGTTGTTACTGTATTTTTTACGGTAGAATTCTGGCAACCACAGCTGCCAGTTTTCTACCGTAAATTTTACAGATTTTTTTTTTTACAGTGTAGATCAGTTTGTTACCAATTGGCACCTAAAACTGAAAAGTCTGTCATTGTTTACTCACCCTCATGTCGTTTTTAAACTTTATGACTTACTTTCTACTGTAGAACATGAAAGAAGAAATTGTGAAGAACGTTCATGCTGCTCTTTTCTATAGCGAATGGTGACCGCAGCTGTTCTTGGTCACAATCCACATTAGAAAAAAAACAGCTTGGACACACTTACTAACATCTCCTGTTGTGTTCCAAGAAAGAAATAAGTCATATGGGTTTGGAACGAAAGGCGGGTGAGTAAATGATTAATTCTTGTGTGACATATTCCCCTCCAAAACAAAATTGATTTGTTTGCTTCGTGAGCGCTTTCGAGAGATATCTTTTGCACACTCTGCCAGGCCTCGTTTATGATTCTAAGATGAGAGACATGTGGCAAAAATAACGTTTCAATATCGTTCAAGTTCCACCAAATCCTTCATCTCCTCTGCTGTGTGCTCGTTTCACATGTTTTCCTCTTATCTCCATTTTGCTTTTCAAAATCATATCATCTAATATCCGGACTAAACAAAGCAGAGAGAACCTGCCTGTGTGTTTTGTTTTCCACCAGATATAGATGGAGCTTTGATGGATTGGTGGAAAAAGCATGCCAACCTCTCTCTCTCTCTCTCTCTCTCTCTCTCTCTATGGACCCTTTCTCTATAATTGTAAGTTGTAAAAGGCATTGCTGTCAGTGATGTGGACAATAATAAATAGCCCTTGAAGACCTCCACATCTTTCCCTCTGGAAGTGAACAGTCATCATAGGGATGAACTGTGTCGGTCCATGGTAATGCTCTCATAAGCATCTGCTTGATTTTATAGATCAATGGCCTGTTGTTCATGTTTTCAGATGCTTCCATAATTTTAAAAAGCAAAAATATGTTGAAAATGCAGTTAATGTACAATGACTTCCATGTGCCTATTTTGAAAGTAAACCTTAAAAAAGTCAAAAAAGTTTATGAAATCAAAGTCAATTGGTGTGACCAACAATGCCATGTAAACAACATGCAAATTTTTTAAATATATATTTATTATATAAAATGTTAAAAAATATATATATTATCATACAAAGACGATTTACACATTCGCATGTATTTGGTGTGTATGGAAAGTGTGGTTTTTACTTGATGGTTATACCACTTGACATTTTTTAGAGCCATTAAATGTAAACTTTTCTGGACTATATGATCTGATGAAACATGTATCTTGTGACATTTCTGTAAAATGATAGTACATTGCTTCTTGTGACACTTTAAAGTGAAATGTCCAGTAAGTGTAAAATTGCGTTCAGTTTTTTCTAAAACTGATGAATGTGGAAACATTTGATTACACTGGTTGTTGTACATATGGTAGCAGTTTATACACGAAATGTCCAGTGAGCAGTACTAAAAGTTTTTGAGCTGCCAGCCTGCCAAGACATTTATAATGTTACAAAAGGCTTTTTTTTGTTGTTGTTGTTATCTCTATCTATTTCCTCTGCTATGTTGTGTTTGTGTGGAAGCTTCATGAATTGGCCTGTTGTCTCTGTTCGGCTTTTGATGAGATGTCCTTCTACACTACACTTCTCTGCTAAACTCAGTGAACTTAATACAAGCCATTGATAAACAAGCATTTTATTTTTAACAATATGAAAGGAAATGAGTATCATGTGGCATAAGGTGAAGACCAAGGATTGAAAGGGTTTCTGTGAATTGCCAGAAAAGCTTCTAGGAATGTAGTCTGTAAAAAGGACACCAGATGTTAGTGATGAGTTAAAAACAAAAATTTATAAGCCTGTTCTTAAGGTCAGTTCCTGCTTTTTTTTCTTTAATATACTATGAATGATCAGTAACCTGTTGAGTTTCTTTGTGAATCTAAGTGCTCTTATCTGATTTATTTTCAGAGTCTTTAGACTGGAGGTGAATGAGGTCAACAGAACAGAAGAGACTGCACATAGGTAACATTTTCTTTTTTCTTTCTTTCTTTCTTTTCTTTCTTTTTTGGTTTAGATAAAAATTTACCAGATTTAAGTTCATGCTTAAATCAAGGAAAATAATTAGTCAGTGAAACGAGAAAAATATGTTCACTTTAAGATATGTTTGCTATCTACTAGTCTACTAGTATCTTTCATTTGGTAAACATTAACCTCTGGTTTCACTGACAAGGCTTATAGTCCCAGGCTAAAATGCAATCTGAACTGTTTCAGCCGAAATAAATTTGCAATGATCAATCTTAAAATATCAGTGCCTTTGTTTTGTCTCAAGATGCACACCAGTAATTTTTGTTTGTTTGTTTGTTTGTTTGTTTTTTTAAGGAACATTTATAAAAAATTACCTAAATGTCCTAAACTGCATTTAAATGTCCTAATTAAACTATGACCTAAGCCTGGCTTAGTCTAAGCCCTGTCTGTGAAACCAGGCCTAAGTATATTTACTGTACATTATTAAAAAAATCCACTTATTTCAATTTAAAAACGTAAGTTTAGTTGCTGCTTTAAGTATAATCAACTTAGTTGTCTAAGGCATTTCAACTAATTATAGTAAACTGACTCAAAAATCTGAATCTCGTATAACATAAAAAAGGAAAATAGGACATGATGTTTTTAAGTAAACACACACACAACATGAACAGTAGTTATTATTTACATGTCAGTCAAACAATCTTTTCTAAGTGAGTCTTGGCCAGAATAGGCTGCAAAATGGACCGTTTAGTCATCATTTAGACTGAAGTCCAGAACACAGTCTCATTCCCAAAGAATAAATATAAAAATAACCATATTAGCATCCACACCAATGGACAATAACATTGTTTATTATAAATGCACTTTAATGCTGCTTTATTTCTTGAAATTTTAAAGACAGGATTCTTTCAGTGTGTTTATTGTTCATCTAAAAAAAAAAAAAAAAAAAAATCATTCCAAAAGTGATTGCAACAATATCGTCCATCTGTGCTGTTATCGTTATAGCTGTGATGTGGACTTATTCTCACAGAATTTCATTTTTCTCATGCTGTCCCCTCCCTGCCATACCTCAACGAACCCACTGAACCCTTTAAAGGTGAAGTGTCCTGACATTTGCTCAAGCAATGTTATTAAGCAGTGAAGCAGTTTTCAAATATTTATTTTAAGTATTAAACCAAGAAATAATACAAAAAATGTATTGTGCAGTAAGGCTGAAAAATGGCATGTGGTGTGGTTATTAAATTAATAATTCCTGATATTTCACACATGCATACATACATAAATGAATAAATAAATAAATAAACTTTCTTGAAATATATTTAAAAATATTTATTTATTCATTCATTTATTTTTTATTTATTTTGAATGAATAATTATGTTTTTGATAGTTAGACCAGTCACTCAGTTGAAACTTTTCTTGAAAATAACATGAAATTTTCAAAACCATGAAACCAACATGAATACAAATAGCACATTTCTAAGAACTTATAAATGTATACATATTATCATGGGCACTGGACTAGGTCATTGACCCTATAGTATTCACAAACAAAAGTTTCCTCTGGCATTTGTCATGTGACATAATAAAACTCATTTTCAGCCTTGAATATTGTGTTGCAGCAAACCAGCACTAATATGTCCATTTGCACCAGAAGAGCCCTCAGACTTCAGTACTAAGAAAAGTTCTATGATCAGTGGAAAAACACAGATGGACCATTTGTTCCCTTTTACGACATCCCACAAAATCTATTGGCACACAAACGACGACTCCACAAAGCGATTGCATGCACACATCATTCTCTCTGCTGGAGTACTTGCACATGTGGACATGCATCACTGCTCAGGATGCTAAAAGAGAACAACACTGAGATATTTTTAGCTCAGCCAACTGTACAGTCAGTAAAGTACAGTCAATAGTTTGTTGATAACTATGCACGTTATGTTTTTTTCGCTAATTGTGTGATGTTGACGTCTTTCAAGCGCATTCAGAATAAAAAAGAACGGTCAATCTCTAGTTTGGGTTCCGTCCAGATTGCTTGTAGTATTATAAAGAGCATCTTGTTGAATGTATCCTTTATGGAAGATCAGCAGGAGTCTGTTCGAGTGAGCCATTACAAACGCAACACTTTATCAAACTGATACTTTCCTGGAGTTGGTGGTTATGACTAACACTTTTCTGCAACATTACGGCACATGTCCGGCTGAGGCCGGCCGCTGGGAATATGAGAGCCGCCCACACTTTCTGCTCTACGGCCCTGATACTGTATGATGGCTGACAAGCGTTTGGAGCTTTTCACATCCCTACTGCTGTGAGACTCTAATGACAAAGTTGTAACTCTTAGTGACTCTGTAAAGGTGCCAAAATAATTTTAAGCCCGATTATTTACCCCGAGAGCAAAACCAAATTATGTTTTCTTGGCAGACGCTTTCTTGCCAATTGAACTGTTTTATACTAAATTGTCAAGGCTCAATTAATGCAGCGCTCCACAATGAAATTCTCATTACAAAATGTGCCAAGGCCCTTTGAATAAAACGTATCATTAATTGAGCTGTCATAGAGCTGGAACGCTTATAAACCGCAGTTGTTTTGGCTGGAAGGCCTCCAGTGATGGAGTTTGATGGGAAGTAAAGATTTTTGGCATAAGTATTCTCATAATTGTGTAATTCAATGAACAATTTACCTTCATTTATCTAGTAGAGATTACAGTTCACTATGCCAGACAGCGCTGCAAATCTATTGATTTCAGTGGGGCAGGATTATTAACGTTTATCGTATTTTCAATTTGTCTTTTTAGTTTAGTTTAAATGAGTTTTCACTCTATCATTGTTTAGTTTTCTAGTTTCTGTTTATTTAGTCTTCAGTTTAGTTTTAATATTTTAGGGCTACCAAAGTCAAGCTCAAAATATATTTCATTTTACACATATGATAGTGTTTGCGTACATTGTGCATGATGTAAATTTCATCATGCAAATAGTACAGCCTGTTGTTGTTGTTGTTTTTTTGCATTAATTAGTTTGTCCACAAGGTGGCAACACTGTTCCGATGATTCATGGTTGAAAAAGAAATGGGTGAGACAGAACAACAAACTACTGGACACGCAACAGCAAAATGTCACATTCATTAGTCATCATTTGTGTGAGGGGGGTTCAGAAATACAACTCAAGTTTAAATGAGTAAAAAGAGATATTTATTGCTCATAATTTCTGGAGAGAAATAGCACTGAACAAGGATGCAATATCTAGTGTTCATGTGTTGAGTGTGTATGTTCATGCGTGCTTTCGAATGGAGTACTTTGAAAGCACAGATGGTCTTATTATTGGGAGATATGAGGATCCGTATCTCTATCACTGGAAAAAGCATAACGGTCAACTTGGATCGCATGTGCCTTGATAGCCAGTCACATCACAGCCTTGATGTCATTGAGTTTCTGTCAGAGTTGTGCAACAATCATGAATACCATAGAAATTAATGAGAAGTGCCATAAATTGAATCCTACCTGGTGCAATTTTATTTTAGTATTTTTTTTTTTGTTTTTTATTTCTGTAACTCTAAAAATAGAATAAGCTTAATGGCAAACATTCTGAAGATTAGCAGATAGGTTGTTGATTCATTAAATGATAAGCTGTTTTCCCCCAAAAGCATTTCATTCAGTGTTGTGAAGTCTCTCTTCCACTGACATCCATAAAAAAAAAAAAAAGAAACAGCCTCTGGTCTCCTGCATGGTTAAACATTTTGCTAACCTTGGAGACTTTCCTTAATTGACTCTGTTAAAAGGTTGTGCATATGCTAATTGTTTGTGCTGAAACTGAAGCATATTTTTTGGGGGTCAGATCATTCATAAAACTTTGACTTTCTTTGCAAAGCCTCACAGTGGCAGGGGCGCTGTTGGCACGGTGGACAGGGGGCCTTGACCCCTGCAGTTTTGAAAAGACAGCAATTGACCCCTGCACTTTTGATAAGGGAAAATAGCCTGTGCCGCTATTCGCTAACTGAAACTTCCAACAAGGAACATCACATTCATTGTGATTCAAGCCATACACCAATGTTAAGTTTTAAAATGTTTATTTCAGACATCTTTTAGTGACAAGGAGAAAATAAATTGCGATTACATTTGGTGTAGTCCCATAGGAAAAATCTATTGCTCAGTGGTTGCTTTTCCTAAGCTCAGGAGATTTAGATGAGATTCTCATATCGAGCGGTGAGAACCAGGAGGGCGTAAGTGACATTTCACCAACTTTACAGGAGAGCCAAAACAAAAATTTTACTATAGTTTGATCTGACTTTGTGTACTGATTTCAATTGTTTATAATACAAATTTGTACACTCATGGATGACAGTACTTTTGCCAGTAGAAAGAGCTCATTAAGAGTTTTCATTTGATGTATATATCTCCATTTCACCAAAAATGTCACTTACGCCCTCCTGGTTCTCACCCCTCGATATACAGTATCTCTCATTTTAGTATCAACAACATTTCAGATTCCTTAGGAGAAATAGACACAAATGAGACATGAAAATTTTTTGAGAAAAAAAGGAGAGAAAACTCTTTTGTGAAAACTTTATTGTCTTGCTGCAATCTCTACCAGACTCCATTATAGGAATATTTTATTGCTCAGTGGTTGCTCTTTCTAACCTCAGGAGACTTAATTGGGATTCTCATGTATTTCTCATTTTAGTCTCACAGTCTCAGATGTTTCTCCTCAAAATTCTTAGAAGAAATAAAAGTAGACACAAATGAGACATGAGAAAGTTCTGAAAGAAAGGAATCCAAAATGACAATATGAGAGAAACGTATGAGAAACTTGGGAGATCTCTGTATTGTCTTGCTGTAATCTCTTGCAGGACTCTATTATAAAAATGTCTTACTGCTCAGAGGTTGCTTTTTTTTTTTTTTTTTGCAATGGGGTTTTTCACCTTTAATGGTCAGGACAGTAGGAGTAGAGACAGGAATCAATTGGGCAGGTGGGAATAGAACAGGAGCAGGAAAGTACCTTTAGCTGGGATTCAAACTCATGCTCTCTGAGGTGCAGTTGTGCTTTCATGTTAATGTGCTGCCCACAAGGCTATGGCTGTGATAGAGGTTACGCTAAGCTCAGGATACTAAGGATATGCTGTCCGGGGGCCCAGAAAATGTAGCGGCGCCCCTGATTGTAAATACTAAAAATATAATTTAAATAGCATAAAACATTTCAGAATATCAAGGGTTACTAGTTTAAATGTTTAAATTTATCTTCAGTGTCCAGCGTTGTATATACACCACATTTTCCAAATACACTAGAAAGAACTTGCAAGTGAAAGATGTTTAGTATAAGAGCAATACCTTTTTCTTAACAAATGTAATACTAGTGTACCAGTGTTTTTTTTTTTTTTTTTTTTTTTTTTTTTGGCGTTGTTTAGCATTACAATTTTGTCTTGTACAGCCCATTTTTGCATGTATGTAAATATAGGTTATGGTTTCCGCTGTTAAATCATTGTGCAATAAAACACTGTCTACATAAAAATCTGTGCTCAGATTTTTCTCTTTCGCTAGAGACGCTGGATCACTCACATTTGTCTCCTTTAAAGCTTTAGAAAAGATCTCAACAACATTACACACAGTGCTCAGATATTTCTCCTTAGCTAGAGACTCTGGATCTCTCACATTTGTCTCCTCAAAAGTTTAGAAAAGATCTCAACAACATCACACGTGTTCAGATTTTTCTCCTACACTAAAGACTCGGGAGCTCTCACATTTGTCTCCTCTAAATTTCAGAAGTGATCTCAATAACTTTACAAAGTGTGCACCAAGTCAAATGCCTCAATATGAGCTAAAACATTTCACAAACATTTCTAAAACGTTTCACAAACAAGGCTTAAGCCTAGTCCTGGACTAAAATGTAAGTCTGAGCTGTTTCAACTGAAAGAAACTTTCACTGACTGATCTTAAAACATATTAGTGCCTTTGTTTTGTCTTTAGATGCACACCAGTAATGTTTTTTTTTCTAAGGCACGTTTATAAAAAATGACTTAAATGTCTTAATTGAACAATGGCCTAATCCTGGTTTAGTCTAAGCCCTGTCTGTGAAACCGGGCCATAATATGTATTAATAATCAAATTAGTCAATTAATAATCGAGACTCATTCATAAGCCATGTATGTGCCTTCCAGCAAAGAAAGCTCCAGGGTTACATTTTCTGTAAAAAAGTTTGTATTAAGGCATCCAGTACATTTACTATTTCCAAAAAAAAAAAATTATGTGCCTAAGTACATAAACATTGTCCTACAAAAAGTAACATTATCCTTATTTTATAATTTCTCTCTCAGTATAGACTTTAACTCTGAATTTATTATTTAGTGCCTTTCAAGTACTTGACTTTGTGCACACTTTGTAAAGTAGTTGAGATCTCATCTAAAGCTTTAAAGGTGAACAAATATGAGACCCCCAGATTATTTAGCTAAAGAGAAAAATCTGAGCACAGTGTGTGATGTTGCTGAGATCTTCTTTGAAACTTTGGAGGAGACAAATGTGAGACCACCAGAGTCTTTAGTTTACGAGAAAATTCTGAGCACAGTGTGTGATGTTGAGATCTCTTTCAGGCTACACCAGCCAATGCGCATGCGTAGCTCCAATGCGCTTATGACTGTGCATGCACATTGGCTGGTCCAGCCTCAGATTTCTATGGGAACTAGGGCTCCTAACAGCCACTGCAGTGACGCAATGACTTTACCAGTCAACGACTGGCCCTTTCATTTAGAAGGTGGGACTATTCCACCATATTGCGCGTTGCACTTTCTCCCATTCATAAGTATAGGAGTGAACTGTCTTTGTATTTCTATAGTCTTTGATAAGGATCATTATGAAACTAATATGAGCCACAAAAGAGGTGCAGATTTTGCAATAAATAATTAAAATGTAAAAACAAAAATTACATAGAATGCAACAATTAACATTTTGTCAGAACCTCTAGTAGACAAGCTATTTTGTTTAGTTACCTGATCTCTATTTGATACCAAAAAACAAAAAACCGTGATCAATTTATCCAGAATTGTGCAGTTCTGCTCCTACTGTTTCTCCCATGGCATACCGTGATGGGCAAATAGTAACCCCATACTTCCCCCATACCTTTTACAATTTATGTATATACTATATAGTGCAAAATTTAAAAAAAATAAATAAATAAAATTGTTTAGAGCATTTTAATACAATTAAGCACTAGTCAAGCTGCGATATCAAACAGGACCACAAGGAGACGCCAAAAGATCACTAAACCTACTGCCTTGACCTGACTCTACTATACGGATCCATTCAGAATCTAAAACACCTTCAGGCTTCAGCAGCGTCCATTATAAAACACTCGTGCTTTTAAGCCAAATACACGCTGAAAAGAATAATTCTGGACGTGACTCTAAGCAATCTTTAATGAAATCAGTCGGGTTTTCTCTGTAGCTGTTTGAACTTAGGCTACTGTTTGAAGGCTTTCGTTTACTGAATCCTTTGACTGAAAGGTTTACAGGAGTTTACAGTTTTTTGTTTTGTTTTTGTTTTTAAAAACTTCTTCTGTAGATGAAGTTGGATCACGAATCATTCGCACGAACATAGACGCATTTAGGCAGATCGGGATCGGCGCATTCTCTTCAAAAACGAATGTAACTTTAATCCTCTGCGTCTTCAGCGGCTCAGATGTCAGGAGTAAATGACGATTATTACATCCAATAACAAAACACCTCAATTGCTTAATAGAAGACATTCTTGTCTTCCCCCGCACCGGAGTCGACACAATGGCGGACAACTCACAGCTCACTCAGGGCAGGTCTACTGCTGCCTTCACATGCTATCGAAAATTTCCTATTTCCCACTTATGAAGTCGTGATTACGAGCTTGTCATATTCAAGTGCTTTAATGTCAGAAAGAATAAAATGTAGCATCCCATTGGTTGACAATCATATAAACATTCACCGCGCTATACATGCAGTTTGCTGACAATTCTGGAATTTCATTCAAATACATGCTTATTTCACTGCTTACAATATGCTTCGAATGATCGTTCATATCTAGCCTATAAATACACTACTTTAGCGACAAGACAAAGGGATGTAGTTGTTGTGAGAACGGCATTGACAGTAGCAATGGTTGTCCCCTCCACCATGTTTAAAGTTTATGACCCGCCCAACTCGGAAACTCTGGTATCAAAATTTTTTCTGAATTTCCCAGTAGTAAATACGACTTGAGAGGTCGTTCACGTCCAATTTCCGTTTAGGAAACTCGTATTTACGATAATTCCGATAGCACGTGAAGAAGGCCTTGTCAATCAATTATTGTGGGAGTGGCCTGTGCAGAACTACGTCATTCTGACAGGAATCTCAGAACAGCCTGATTTGAGAAAGGGGTTTTAAAATAGGGATTTATAAAAAAAAAAAAAAACACTGGGTGGAATTTAATCATTATAGTATGGATGTATATGCACACTTCCAACACAGTTATGTTCAAACAACTTGTAAAGTGAATTTTGCATCCAATGACCGCTTTAAAGATCAGGCAAGTTTAATATATGATGATGTTGCGACGGTGAGCCTGAAGTGGTGGTCTGATATCTGGAAATTTGATCTTACAGTGTGGGCTTTTTTACACTTTGCCTCCCTCACTTTGAAAATATCTCCTGCGCCCCTGCACAATAATAGCAAAAAAAGAGAAAAATAATAAAGTAAAAATACAAGAAAAAGTAAGTAAATTAATATAATAATTTCATGTAAATTATTCTTAAATTCTTAACTCAAAATTCTTAATTTAGTTAAGAAGGTTAACAAACATTATTTTCAAAGTAGTTGTACAGACAAAAGTTCTACAATTAAATAAATAAATAAACTTCTTTTGAATTTCTAGAGCATTCCAGTTAATTTGAAATTTAGTAAGTAAGCTTACAAAGCATTGGTGATTTTCAAATAGGAATCAATCATTTTTATGCTTTGCTCTTTTTGAAATTGCAATTTAATTGAATTACTTAGTGTCATGTTTGTTAACTGAGATGAACTGTCATGTGAACACCTGTCCTAGAGTGTACAGTAAGTGCATGTTTGTGTTTATGTGTGTCTGAGTGTATGTTTTAACACCAGAGTCATCAGCACTAATCATCCACAGCTTTGTCAGGAAGTTGCTGGACTTCCTCTTCTTTTGACCTCATTTCCTATCCGGGTTGTAGCTATAGCATTGTTTTCCACCCTGTCCTCCGCATGCTTATTCTGTGTTCACACGCATATTTATTCATACTTCAATGAACTGTTGACGCAAAAATTAAAGTTCTGTCATCATTTACTCACCCTTATGTCATTCAAAACCAGACTTAGGTGGAACACAAAAGGAGTATTTTAAACTTAAAAAGAAAAACTTAAAGAGAGGAAAAAATATGTTTTAGTCACATAACATCGGTTAATGGAAACGCCATCATTTCACAATATTTTTTTAATTGACATTTATGAAATATTGCAAAAGTTGAGCAAATCTGTAAAGGAAATGCAGCTAGTGTGAGTCTAAAAATTGTGAGATAATTGCAATTCTGAGAAAAAAAAAAAGTCTGAATTTCGGGTTTCTATCAAACATTTCTGAGTTTGTGTATAGAGTAAGAACTGCAAGATATAAACTTGCAATTCTGAGGAAAAAGTCAGAATTGTGAGATAAAAAGGTCACAATTACCAGAATTCCAACTTTTTTGATGTTGAAATACAGTACAGTATCCCTTTAAGCATGAGCTACATATTGGTGTATTTATTACAAGTCCCTTAACCCCAGCATACTCTTTTACCCTCTCCTCTACTGGGTCTTTTCTGTTTTTGGTCCTCTAATGTTTGCACTTCCCTAAATGTGTTCCTGTGTGCTGAAAACAACTCTCTCCTCACTTACTCATATGCTCACCCATTAAGAAGATTCAGAGTTCCTCTGGTTTTCTGGTTGGCTGCAGCTAGTCCTTCCTCTCAACTCACGCTGGAAGTGTAATCAGTAAATTTAGCCCTCCTGTTTACGGAGTGCTGAAAACTGGGCCATTATTCAAGGATCTCATCTTGTGTGCGGCAGAGAGAGAAAGAAGTGTTGACATACAGCGTTCCCTGGTTAGTTTCAAAGAGATTAGCTGTATCGGGATTCCCTGGGCCTGTCAGTGAAGAAAGGAGAAATGTTTGTGTGTTTACTTGTGTGTTTTTGAACAAGTGTTTTCTTGGACCAGTTACTGTATTTGGACACTTACGGAGACAGCTCACATAAAAATGAAAACTCTGTCAACATTTACTCACCCTTATGTCATTCCTAACCTGAAAAACTTTCTTCAGCAAAACACAGATGATATTTTGAAAAAATTCTGTTGTTTGTCCATTCCATGAATATCAGTAGAGACCAGTGTAGCTGGAACCAAAGTTTGGACCAAAAAATCTTAATTTGGACTTCACATTCTTGCCTTTATGGTTGTAGAGATATGAAATAAAACACAAATGTACTCCTAGTGTCTCCTAGTATCTAGTGTCAGACAAATGTGTATCTGGGCACTTGAGTAGTGAGGAGGTTTAAAACCATCCCATCAAATCTAAAATGTCTTACAGTCTGTGATGACCAGACTCTTTTAGAGCTGAAAAATTACTATTAGAAAAAATTACTATTAGAAAAAAGAACTGAAAAACTGAAAAAATAACACAACAACAAAAAACTCCATGCAACACAACAAAACAAAAGACTCAATGCAATACATCAAAACAAAACAAAAACACAATGCAATAAATAATAATTTAAAAACAAACATGCAACAAAACAAAAAACAAAATTCAACAAAAAACACAAGGCAACACACGAAAACAAAAAAACAAAATGCATCAAAACAAAACAAAAACACAATGCAACGCAACAAAACAAAAAAGCAACAAAGAAAAAAAACACAACACAACAAAGAACCTTAAAAACGGAAAAACATCAACCTTAAGAGCAGGAAAATAATAAGCAGTAAATGAGTAAAATTGGGTTCCAGTTTGGTGTTTGGTGATCAAAAAAGCACAATACAAAACAAAAAATACATTGCAACAAAACTAAATGAAAAGAACAAAAAACACAACAAAATAGAACCAAAAACAAACAAACAAACAAACAAACAAACAAAACAAAAAAAATAATGCAAAACAAAAAGCAAGGAAAAACAACAATAAAACCTATTAGTTCACAACACAACAAAGAACACAAAACAAACAAACAAACCAAATAAAACACCTGGAATGATTATCAATGGAAACTATTTTCCCATTGTATTCTCTTGTATCTTAAACATGAATTACATCAGTATAAAGGCATGATAAAATGTAAGTGCTGACAGGTCTTCTCTTTCGTATTGTACATCGGAGTGAAAGTCCAGCATACGTCACCAGAGAGAAGTCTGTCGTTTCACTGATCAGAGTTGATGACATTTTGTCATCAAAAAAAAACAAGGTCAAAAGGTCACAGGTCAAAACAAATGCTAAAGAGTAAAAATTGCTTATGAATGATTCAATTAAAAAAAAAAAAAAGGGTCTAATTGGAATTATTAGAATTTTTCTCTTATTCCACAAAACATCAATATCATGGTTTGAGTGGGTAATAGGCCCATTTCTTGTGCTCTACAAACACTGACGGCTGTCACAGCTCACCATCTGCACTTAGTGTGCAACTATCTGCTGTTTGTGAAGTGTTGCGATTCATGAGGAAATTCAAACTGCGAGATGTCACGCATGTCCCACCCCTACAAGATGTGGCTAGGCAGTGTGTCAGAATTCCTCTCAAAACAATTTTTCCATTTTTCCCCCTTGCAAATGTGCTGTGAAGCCATTACAATCACCACAAAACACACAGAAATTCCCACACACTTATAGGCTGACTCCTGGATGGGAACAGGAAAGGACAGAGTCTCTCTTTATCTTGGCGAAACATGGCTTCCGAGTGAAGGGTAAGGAGTAATTTGTGAACGGGACTGCAGCCAGTAGTCGTCCGCTGCTCCTTTCATCCATTCCCACAACACGGAGGCACAAGCATCCACAAGGTGGATGTGGTTAGAGAGCAACATGGATGTTCAACTTCCCGCATGTCACATGGTCAGGATACGAGACGTGCGGAGGTGTGCGCTATAGTAACCCTTTACATAACCGGAGCAGTTGTGCACAGTTACACATATTTGTCAAGAAACAGTTGTTGTGAATGGTTATTTATTTCTAGGGAAAATTGTTATTTTTGCTGGTGAGCATTCCAGGGGAAAATTAGATTCATTAAATGTTTGTTTATTGTTCTGTAAATACCTTTATGATTTCTCAAACCATTCACTGGGTCACTTAACCTGTGTTGCAAGTCTGTTGTTTTATTTATGCTGCTTGTTGTATTGTTCATGCACTTGTTTTCCTGTCTAATTTTCCCAGACTTGGAATGCTCTCAAGAATTCCTGTACGCCTATGAGCTAAATTTGATTCATCTGAGTGCTAAAAATAGCAAAACACCACAAGTAATGATTCAAGATTGCAATTATTGTTGTGCTGTTTATTTCCAGATGATAGTGAGTTGACAAATCCCATACATTCTCACACACATACACACACACACACACACACACGTGTGATATTTTGGTATATAAACGTTTATGACTAAATGTTAAAAAATAGTTTTGTTCCCACTTTATATTAAGTGGCCCTAATACCTGTGTACTTACATAGTAACTAGATATGTACGTAGTATGTAACCACAGTGTAAGTACATAGTGATACATAGTATCTACAGCTCTAATGTTTGTGTAACTACACACATGTAACAACCCACTGAATGGTATGTGTAAGTACAGATGTGTAACAGGACATTGGTAACAACACTTTTTGGTAATGAAAGTACAAATGTCTAACAGGACTAACAGCACTTTTTGGTAAAGAAAGTGTTACACTTTATATTAAGTAAACAATTCCTATG
>JAFVLL020017646.1:0-34789 GCA_021397915.2 Tor tambroides | reverse complement strand
AATTGTCTATATTATATATTGTATTTTTGCTGTTTTGTACATTGCCTATTTGGATATTTGTATATTATTCTTTTATTATCTGTGTCCTGTCCTGTTGCGGTCTTTCTGTTGCACTGTGGAGCTTCTGTCACTACAACAAATTCCTCGTATGTGTAAACATACTTGGCCAATAAAGCTCATTCTGATTCTGACAAAAAATTGTAACATTTAAAAAAGTGAAAATTTCATATATTCATTACATTTTTTACTTTACATTTCAAAAGTTTTTTGTTTTAATTTTAATGATTAGAGCTTACAGCTCATGAAAGTCAAAAATCCAGTTCCCTACCAAAAGCTACATTCGATGCTGCATTTCAATAATGCTAATGAGAACCTTCTTTGTTCGGCCGGTTGTGAAGCATGTGTGTCAAACACGCCAAGAATTGGTAGGTGATGTCATTTGATTACGTGCACCTGAGGGTTATAAATAGACATGAGACATACACATCTTCAGGTTTCTTTGTCTTCAGAGACCGCATTGTGTGTGTGTGTGTGTGTGTGTGTGTGTGTGTGTGTCACGCTGAAAGCAGTATTACTGAAAGTGAAACTTACGAGTTTAATCCACAAAGAGACGCGTGCCTCCTTGTTTATGGCTCATCTCTGAAGAGGACTCGTATGAGTATTGTTTGGAGTATTAGGGGTAAGAGCATGCTGCTCTTGTGTTTGAGGGCGGCGACTGTGAGCACTGCGATTCACTTCCCATCCACGTACTTCGCATTCGGCTGGCTTTCTTTTACAAAGAGCGAGCTGCTGCACCCTCATTAAGATAGCACTTTGATCTGGCTGAGGCTCGAGAGGCGAGTCCTCCCCTTTCTCTTGTCCTCTCGCCAGATCGGGAGGTTCTCGCGCCCGTTTCCAAAGCGTGCCCTGGCATGCGGTAGGTCATGCTGGTGCTGCCCTGCACACCACGGCGGTTCTGCAAGAATATCAGGCTGACGTTCATAAAGATCTGAGCGCAGGGAGGAATAGAAGCTCGAGAAAGCTTCCAAGTTTCTCCTCCACCTCTAGTGTTGGGGCTGTCGGCCACCCAGTCCCAAAATGGCCCAGCTCCTCTGAGGCGAAAAGCCCAAAAGAGGGTGCGCAAGCCATGCTCCACCTCATAAAGACTGGGGAACAGCTCGCAGCACTCAACAGCCAAAGAGGAAGCCGGACCTAAAAACGGTCTTCACGACCAAAAGGACGTCCTGAGGCTGTGCCCAGGACAATGGGTGTGTCCCCTCGGGGAGGGCCACGAAAAACTACAATGGAGAGTAAGGGTTCCTTCCCGGCACCCTTAGGGGATCACTGTACAACTTCCGCCACCACTGGTGTTTCGGGGGTCAGCGATCTCCAGTGAGATGTTACATATTCGGTTGTTTCCTGCAGTGTTTCAGGACACCAAACATTTAACATTCCCCCCCAGCAAAACAAAGTGTCACAGACAGTCTCCCTTTCAGAGTATTTGGCAGCGTGGAAGCTACTGCCAAATAATCTCTCCTTGGGTCGCAGAACTCCACAAGAGGGCTACAGGATACAGTTTTCATATCATCCTTCGCGTTTCGACGGCGTGGTCTCCACTACCGTGAAACCGGAACGAGCGTATTTGTTGACACATGAATTGCAAGCTCTGCTGGACAAGGAGGTCATAGAACATCTTCCCTCCTAGACAGAGAGTCGAGCTGCTATAGCCAATATTTTTTGGTTCCCAGAAATGACGGGGAGTTGCGTTGGGGATCAGATCCAATCAGGGGATTGGTTATCGACAAATGATCTCAAGGACGCATACTTTCATTTAGAAATTTTGCCACAACGCAGGAAGTTCTCTAGGTTTGCTTTTGGGGGTAAAGTTTACCAGTATCGGGTTCTTCCATTCGGCCTAGCCTTATCACCCCGCACATATGCAAAATACATGGATGCAGCTTAGCATCGGCGACTGGTTGATGTGGCCCAGTCTTAAGAGCATGCGCTTTGACATCGGGATGTCGTCCTTGCTCATCTTAACTATCTGGGGTTGAGACTCAACGCCAAGGAAAGCATTTTCTCTCTTGCCCATGGGACAAGGTATTTAGGGGTTAACAGGATTCGATTGTAATGTGGGCACAGCTGTCTCCTACACGTGACGAATCCATTCTGAATACCCTGAAGGCTAGGCCAGAAAGTTACTGTACATTACTTTCAGAAAGTTCTAGGTCTCATAGCGACTGCATCCACGTGAAACCTTTGGACGTCTTGCACATGACACAGTTACAGTTGTGGCTCAGAGCCAGGGGATTTAATCTAATGTCCAATCCCCAGAGGCATATAAGGGTTACGCGCTTAAGGGCTTCGTACCCTTTGTATGCGGTTCAGACACACCGGTTGTTGACTTTGGGTCCCACTCTAGGCACATGTTATCGTCGCAAGATGCTAATGACAGATGCTTCCCTCATGGGCTGGGGTGCGGTCTTGGATGACATCCTCCAGCAGGGGCTACCTAGTGTCCTAGTGCGGGGGGACAAGACTGTGGTGGTCACTTACATAAATCGCCAGGGCAGACTGCATCCGTGCCGCCGGAACAGGCTAGCACAGCTGGTTCTGTTTTGTATGTGGAACAAGTTCTTGTTCTTGTCCATCAAGACGATTTAAATTCAGGGGCATATGAATGTGGGAGCAGATTCGCTGTCCAGACAAGTTGAGAAACACAGGGGATGGAAACTCCACCCAAGTATTCAGACGTATTTGGGAGCATGCTGTTGCTGCCTTCGAGGACATTGAGTGCAAGCACTGTAATCACTTCGATCGGAGTTCTCCGCTCGAGGCTTGCTTTCTTTCAGGAAGGAGTGAGTCTCTGCGTCCTCGTTGCGATCGTGGGGCTCGCGTGTCGAGCTGGCTGAGAGACGAGGGCTGTGCAAGTCACCCCTCTCTCTCTCGGGTTCTCCCCAGATCGCGATGTCCCTGCCCTCGCTGCTGAAGCGCACCCCGGTGCTTCTTCAGAGAGAGTCGAGGACGTGGGTTCTCTTGCCTTTTACCAAGCAGAGGTGGATCTCTTTGCTTCACAGGAAACAGCACAATGTCCCCTCTACTTCTCTCTGACTCCTCCAGCTTCCCTAGATCTGGATGCAAAGGCCCATAGGTGGCCCAGGCTGCGTCTTTAAGCATTTCCTCCAATCGCTCTACTCCCAGGAGTCCTGGCCAAGGTCCATCAACAAAGGTCTCGCCTCTTACTGATAGTGCCCTGTTGACCAACCAGAGTGTGGCTCTCAGATCTAATATCCTTTCTTGATGACTCGCTGTGGGCGATTCCAGTCAGGAGAGTTCTCCTATCTCAGGCACAGGGGACAGTATTTCATCCCCGGCCTGAGCTCTAGAACCTTCATCTCTAGCCCCTGAGGGGGACCACAAGAGATGCTGGGTTTCCAGTAGATGTACTACAGACTATTCTGATTGCTAGGACTCCTTCCACTAGAAGAAGTTATGCCCCCAGATGGTGCTTTTTCGAAAGTTGGTGTATGACACACCATGCAGACCCAGTTCACTGCCAGATTGTTTCAGTGCTGGAGTTCCTGCAAGAGAAATTGTCCTCAGGCACATGTCCTGGTACTTTCAAAGTCTATGTGGCCACCGGTTCAGCCTGTCATGCTCCGATTGATGGTGTTTCTGTGGGAAAGCACCTTCTAGTCGCCCGCTTCATTCATAGAGCTCAGCGGTTGAGGCCGCCCACCACAGCGACAGTCCCTTCGTGGTACTTAGCCTTAGTGCTCTAAGGGTCTGGTTGGGAGCCCATTTTGAACCACTAGAGTCAGCGCCTGTCAGGTTTCTGACTCTGAAGATGGTTTTTCTACTTCTCTGAGGAGAATTGGGTATTTGCAGGCTCTGTGAGTCTTGTTATCCTGTTTAGACTTTGCTCCTGGGCAGGTCAAAGCTGTTTGCATCCTCATCCTATTACCTTCCAAAAGTACCATTCTCGACCGTACATCCGGCCATTCTTGAAGTCTTCTGCCCTCCGCCGTTCACGACACTGGAGCAAGAGGGACTTCACTTACTGTGTCCAGTACATGCTCTTCAGAATTACGTCCACCACACTAGCCAGTGGAGTAAGTCAGAGCAGCTTTTCAAATGCTATAGCTGCCACTAGACAAACAATGTCACATTGGGTGAGGGATGCTATTGACCTAGCTTACGAGGTGCGCGGTCAAGCTTCACCTCTAGGAGTTAGGGCCCATTCAACCAGGTGGGTTGCATCCTATGCTAAGGCTCTGGCAGGAGGTGTCCCCTTGCATCAAGTTTGTGGTGCAGCAGGCTGGTCCTCCCCGCACACATTTGTCAGACTCTATACTTTGGATGTCCATGCTACCCCGGGCTCGCATGTCCTTGAGTCAACATCCCAGAGTCATGTCTGAGACCTCTTCAATGTTTGTGCGCACACACTACACAACCTTGATGGTTCCAGACACTTCCAGTGCGGCGGCGTTGGTATTCTCGTTCCCATTAGCGTTATTGAAATGCAGCATCGAGAGTAGCTTTTGGTAGGGAACGTCTCGAGTTACTTGACTGTAACCCTGTTCCCTTAAAAAGTGGGAACGAGATGCTGCACCTCAATGCCGCACTGTAGGCATGCCTGGATGTCTCTTCAGACAAAGGTTTAACCTGAAGATGTGTACATCTCACGTCTATTTATAACCCTCAGGTGCATGTAATCAAATGACGTCACCTACCGAGGTTATTTAAGCCAATTCTTGGCGTGTTTGACAAACATGCTTCACAACCGGCTGAACAAAGAATGTTCTCATTAGCATTATTGAAACGCAGCATCTCGTTCCCACTTTTTAAACGAACAGGGTTACAGTCAAGTAACCTGAGACGTATCTCAAAATATTAGAATATTTATATTTGAGTTTCATTAAATGACCATCCAGTATAAATTCTGGGTATCTCTTTTTCTTTGAAACTACAATAATGGGGAAGACTGCTGACTTGGCAGTGGTCCAGAAGACAATCACTGACACCCTCCACAAAGAGGGCAAGCCACAGAAAGGTCATTACTGAAAGGGATGGCTGTTCACAGAGTGCTGTATCAAAGCATATTACATGCAAAGTTGACCGGAAGGAAGAAATTGGGCATGAAAAGGTGCACAAGCAACAGGGATGACTGCAAGCTTGAGAATAATGTCAAGTAAAGCCGATTCAAACACTTGTGAGAGCTTCACAAGGAGTGGACTGAAGATGGAGTCAGTGCATCGAGAGTCACCACGCTCAGACGTCTTCAGGAAAAGGGCTACCAAGTCACTTCTGAAACAGAAACAACGTCAGAAGCATGACGTCTGCTGGTGTTGGTCCATTGTGTTTTATCAAGTCCAAAGTCAATGCAGCCATCTACCAGGAGATTTTGGAGTGCTTTATGCTTCCATCTGCTGACAAGCTTTATGAAGATGCTGATTTCCTTGACTTTAGCACCTGCCCACAGTGCCAAAACCACTTCCAAGTGGTTTGCTGACCATGATATTACTGTGCTTGATTGGCCACCCAACATGCCCAACCTGAACACCATAGAGAATCTATGGGGTATTGTCAAGAGAAAGATGAGAAACAGTCGATCCAACAGTACAGACGAGCTGAAGGCTCAAGTGCCTCAGCAGTGCCACAGGCTGATCACTTCCATGCCACACCTCACTGATGCTGGAATTTGTGTGCTAAAGGTGCCCCGACCAATTATTGAGTGCATAAATTAACATACTTTAAAGAACTTGAACTTCTGTTTTACAAATCCTTTTTTTTTTTTTTTTTTTTTTTTTGATTGATCTTAGGAAATATTCTAATATTTTGAGATACTGGATTTTTTTTACTTTCATGAGCTGTAAGCTCTAATCATCAAAATTAAAAAAAAAAAAAACTTTTGAAATGTTTTACTTTACATGTAATGAATCTAGAATATATGAAAGTTTCACTTTTTGAAATGTTTCAATTTTTTTTTTTTTTACTTTTTCACGATATTCTAATTTTTTTGAGATGCACCTGTATATATTATATATACTTTTAAGATTCAAAGTAAACTACAAATGCACATTCAATGCAATTAACCACACTTCTTTTCCACAGGGGAAACATAAGAAACATAGTCATGAATGTGTTCTCTCTTTAATTACAAGTGGCCTTAACTACAAGTGCATTGTTTTTGTTTGTTTGTTTGTGTTCTGCCACCCCAATGCGCCTTGCATACGTTGACAGACAGATAACTTCTCTACCAATCACCACGCTGAAGCAGATACTCAGTTCACTTCGTTTAATGGATGACTGGAAGTAGGGTAAAACGGAAATCTTTCACATTCCAAACTGTATACTGAATGAATTGCATCATATTGCACCAAAGTAAATGATTAATGATACGTAACTGCTACATAGGTCACACATCTGAGTATAACACAAATAACACATGGTGACACACACCTGTATAAAGATTCACATGAAAGTTGCACTTAACAGAAAATACTATCAAATATAGTTGAATTACTCTTTAACATAAACTTACATACCAACGATACTTCCGAAAGACAAGAAATGTAGCAGATGACTTAAGATGAAAGGAACCACAATAACAGGCTGCTCTCTTCCATGCAATAAACTGAAGCTGGTCCTATATTGATGACATCATCAGCGAGTTGTAACTCTTAAAGGAACCAGCACCTTTTACACCAATGTCACACATGACAACACAGTTTGTTTGTTTGTTTTTAACATATACTTTTAAGATTCAAAATAAACTACAAATGTGCATTCAATCCAATCAACCACACTTCTTTTCCACAATGGAACGCATAATTTGAAATTTATAAAACAATATCTCTTTCTGAGACTTCCATCAACTGAAATTGATTTTGTGTCAGTCTTTTTCACTTTAGACATCGAAACTCAAGCCCATCCAACCTTGACCTAACTCATGAAAATGTGATGAGATTCAGTAGATCATAAATCTCTTTCATCTCATAAACCACTGAAAGACCAACACTATCTTCTGTAAGAATGATCTTCATACAGTACTTCTAAAACATCTCAGTCTAAATGAAAGAATTTGCCTGAATCAGTGTAAACTGGCTTTTTCATGCAATTTCCACAGTCAATAAACTCTAAAATCTGAACTGGGTTCAGATTATATGACTAAATAATCAGTAATGATTTGTGGGGAGTAGAAACGATTTCGAATAACCTTTCTACAGCTCCTCTGGGAAATTCACTGCTTCCTTCAAGCTGTTCTCATGGGCAGTCGGGACACTGATAAAGCTGTGGATGAAAAGGTCCATCAAGGAACAGATGATTCATTGTGACGCATTGATGTACCCTCACTCTCATAATAAATATAGATGTATTGTCCTCCCACATGTTTGAAGTTTTCTTTCATTGACTGAAATACCATACGTCCCCTTCATTATCGTCACTCTTGACCCAGAAAGGTCATCTGTGGGGATACGTCTATATAGATCAGGCTCAATGTCAATAAAACCATAGCAGTTTCCTCCCATTTATCCCATTCTACTGACCCAGTTTAAGATGTTGTTGTTTACTTATACTGATCATGCATTTTTCATGGGTCACCATTGGGAGTGCAGCCAGGGGATACGCCAGGCCATTAGGAATTCTAATCAGGTGCTGTTGTTGCAAAAGGAGAAAGAAATTTACATCCCATCATAGTTCAGCCAACCTTTCCACAGCCTGCACAGGCCCCTGGGTCAGCCGGAAAAAAATAGGCACCTGCGTGCATGCTTTTCTAGGAAGGGCCTCTTTAATATGCAAGATGGTACCCAGACTTTCATCCCAGAATTAGCTGGCAGGAAGTTGGATAAAGGTTTTCCATGCATGCCTAAACAAGCAGCTGTTGATCTGGCGAGGGGGCATGTGAATTTGTTGCTGCATTGCTGTGTGGTTTATCTGCTGGTGAAACTTGAAGTTCTGCTCAAAAATGGGCTATTCTAGGATCTCACTCACTTCTGTTGCGCACGTTGCCTCCAGCTTGTAGCATCCACTGCAGATTCATTACAATCCACCCGCAGAGGAGATATTGACTGCAAGATGTGAAGGTTTTTTAGAAAATACAAGCTTTGTTCCATAACCTAGCAGGCAGCATCTTCAAAGAGAGCATCCTAAGCAACATGGAACCTCATAAGTTACCAGTTCAGAACACACTATCAGGCAGCAACTCAAAATAGTGTTTCGGGTAGTGTAGTTCTTCATACTGCATTTTTAAAATGTTGAAGTCAAACTGATTTGTGGCTTCTACAGAAGCATATAATTGCTTAATCATTTTCTGTCAAGAAAATTAATAGTTTTTTTATGTACAGATCCCTGCTGTAGTACTATGATGTAATTTGGCATTAGCATGTTGCTAAGCTAATAATGTGGTACACAGAGAAATTGGGTAAAACAGACATTTTGATTATATTACAATTTTCTCACTTCATCTGCCATCTTGAGTTAATATTTTTAGGAAGTTTTTCACAATGCTTTATGGGATACATTTATAATTTGACCAAAAGAAGACGTCTTATGGCCGTAAGACACCAAACCAACATCAAAAAGTTCCGTTCCTTTCAGCGAATTTGTGATCATGATTAGCTAACAATGGTTTTGGGAACCATGCCCAATTCAACATGCTTAATTGGGCCAAAAAGTCAGAGTCAGGGTCCGAGTAGTGCCACCGTTTTGGAACACGACATAAAATCAGAGCTGACAGATGCTAAACATTGGTCTAGTGTTGGCTGATGACTGACTGTCGGCTTGGTGTATCAAGGCCTTTACCTTTTGAAAAATCCTTTGCATCACAAGTGCAAGTTTATTTTCATGGTATTTTGTCAAAATCCACACCCCTTGAGAAAAAAAACGACTTAATCAGGCTAGATGTGGCAATTTGTGGCTGTTTTATGTTTTGTCAAATTTGTAGGTAATTTGTATGAATTTGTATAGACTCATTCCTATGATTTGGCCAATCTGCTTACACCCCACACGTAGGTTTTCATGCATTTTATATTATACAAATTCATACAAAATTGCTATATCATTGTTGTGTTTTTGCATGAGATTGGGTTGGATGTGCAGTAGCTGCTATATGGAAGCTTCGGTCAGTTTGCTATGAATAGATTTCAGCACAAGATCTTAGAGGGAAGCACAAAGGGCAGTTATGGTCTGGTTTAAGGTCGTCTCAAGGTGGAGATACATCTATCCAAGCAATACACTTGTGAATAGGAGGTCTGCTGGAAGATGTATGTTGGGGGAAGGGCGTATATTTCAGGATGATGTGGAGGAAACACAATATGTCCAGTAATGGCTCTGCTGTATGTTATTTAGAGCAACATTATATGCACTAGCATTCAAAAGCTTGGAATTACCTAAACATGATTAAGTTTAGATGGAAACTGGCATGTAGATAGATAGATAGATAGATAGATAGAATTGTTCTATTCCTTGAATTTTCCATTTGCAGCTATTACAGCTTTCAGAAATGTTCTAGCTGTAATGTTTTGAGGGAAAATTTCAACCCACGCCTTCTGTAGCACTTCCCAGAGGTGCAACCGGCTTGTAGGGCATTTTTCTCTGACCTTACACTTAAGCGCGTCCCACAGGAGCTCAGTGTGGTTTAAATTGGGTGATAGTGCAGGCTAGTCCATGAAAGACAGTACTCTGGCTCCCTGTTTCTTCCCCAAATAGGTTTTGCATAGCTCAGAAGTATGCTTTGAATCTTCGTACTGCTGCATGATGAAATTTGAACCAATCAAGCACTGACCACAGGGGACGGCATGACGTTGTGAAATAGAATGGTAACCTTTCTTGTTCCTTGCACTCTGTATCAATCTCCCAGCTCAACAGCACCAAAGCAGCTTGTGCCATTACACTTCATTCATGCTTGACAGAAGGCATCAAGCATCCTTTCATTTGTTCTATGTTTCACATGTGCCCTCTTCCTTGATTTAAACCCCTCAAACTCATTTGTACAGAGCACTCTTGTCAGTCACCATCCAGTGTTTGTTCTTTTGCTCATTTATCTTTTCTTTTCTTTTATTTTCCAGTTTCAGCTTTTTAAACATTTCCTTTAAGTCTAGCATCCCTGCGTTCTTTTGCATATCTCTGCTTGAGCAGTCCTGGGTCTTTGTTAAAATTTGCCCTTTTTTCTAAGAGCAGTAATGGACGCCTTTGTATAAAATCTTCAGTTCCTTTTTCCAATGTATGCATGGAATCACCTTCATTATGCAATGAATAAATTAATTAAAAAAATTTTTTAACTTGGACGGTATGTATGCAAACCAAGAAAGGAAAATGTACCTTCTTTATTGAACAGAAGATTGAGTTTCAGGTGTGCTTTTACAAAGGTTTGAGCTGAAAGATTATTAAATCACTAAAATAATTAATGTTGCAGTTTGATAAAAATAATTAATTATAAATCAGCAGTACAGTCATTTGCAGCATTTGTAATATTCTGGAAATGTATTTCAATCCATGTAATGCAATCTTGGTGAATAAAAGTATCAGTCAAAACACATAACGTGTATATTATGTACTGCTAGTATATGTATGTTCTGGAACTGAACCACTAAATGAAGAAATCAACAGTGTTCTCATTACTATTGAGTCGCTATAGAGTTGTGACTTAAATTCTTAGGTCTGGGACAGAATGCTTGGGCATTCGGCAGAATGTAATGTAACTAAGTGCCAACTGTGTTTAAAAGTTATTTTTCCCCAGTTGCCTGAAAACTTTATGAGAAGCCAGAACACAATACCTGGTTTAAAATGAATTGTAAGAAGCAGCAGTGCCACTTGAATTGTGTTATGAATTCTGTTCTGGCACATTTCAGAATGCAGCAATGAATGATATCAAGTTTGCGTAGCCAGAAGCACTTGCATTGAGTCATAGATTGCTGGACAAATGTAGCAAAAATTCTGGGAAATCAAATGTTGCTGGTAAAATAGTTTCCTAGCCTCAGAGACTATACTCCTACAGACCTCACACAGTTCGTTTACTGGCTGTCTGATGCATATTTAGCACAAAACCAAAGAAAACTTGCTCCAGTCAGATTGTCTACCATGCAACTTTGGTGTACAAATTTTGTACACACTTCCTCCTCCACCTTTCACTGACTTCTTTACATACTTTGGGTTCAGTCTTTCCCCATCTTGACACCGAACATAATGTTTCCTATTGGACCCAAATACATTAAACATGCTTTCATCACTGAAGTGAACACTGGATCAGTTCTTCTCTCTCCACACAACATACTCCTCAACAAAGGTTAGCCTTTTGATTTTTTTTCTCCTAATGAGAGTTTTACCCTGTTCAGTGCTGAACTGGCGAGCAATTCCAGCTGCAGTGTTGAACCGGTGGGCCATTGAGATTCTCTGCACTATCTTGTCCTCTCAGGCATTTGTCTTTCATGGACAACCAGCCTTTTTGGGGGACTTGAATGAGTTAGTGACATTGTAAAGATGCAATATTCTAGAAATCACAGATCTGGAATGACCAACTTCTCTTGCTATGGCTGCCATTGTCCTTCATCTGGACAACTTGCAGTCGGAGGGTTTCAGTCACTTTAGTGACTCACCATCAATTCAGTGAAAACTGGAAAGTTAGGCTGCCAGTTAAATAGAGTTTGTTAGATAATAAAAGAAATTGCCAGATTAACACCAATAACTAAGAGGTATCTGAAAGCATTCTTTAATTTTGATCAGTGTTCTTTTTCAAATATCTCATTTAAGTTTTTTATACTGTGCTTCAGAATAAATTTAACTCACAAAATATGCTTAAAAACTGCTTTTACTCCTGTTAGGATTTCTTCAAATAGGTCTAAGCAGTGACCTCGAAATTTAGGAAATTGTAGGTTGTTCTCTAATTTTGATCTTCATTGTATTTGATCAAAAATGCAATATAAACAGTAATATTGTAAAATATTATTACAATTTAAATAACTGTTTTGAATTTGGATATCATTAAAAATTTAGTTTATTCTGTGATGCAAAGCTGAATTTTCAGCATCATTACTCACGTGATCCTTCAGAAATCATTCCAACATGCTAATTTGCTGCACAACAAACATTTCTTATTATTATCAATGTTGAAAACAGTTGTGCTTAATATGTTGTTCTTAATATTTTTGTGGAAATCATGATAATTTTTTTTATTCTTTGATGAGTATAAAGTTATCAGAACTGTCTTTATTCAAATTTTATTTTACTTTTTTGTATTTATTTATCATTTTTATTTAATATTGTTTATACTGTCATTTTTTATTAATTTAATGCATCCTTGCTTAATAAAATAATTTATTTATTTAAAAAAAAATATATATCTTATTGAACCCAAACTTTTGAACTGTGGTGTGTTTTTCCCCCAGAATGTACTGTCTGTACTCATTTGTACAACACATGCATTTGTTCATGGCAAACCAATCAGTTAAAGGCACTATCACACTTGCTATTTTTGATATAACAATTTTATTACAAAATTTAGACCTTTTTCATCTTTCAGTGCTGCCATGCTTTTAGCATATAACAATACAATATAAAATCTCAACCCAAAATGAGCTAATAAAAGCAGTTTTTCTTTGATGCTGTTGCAGCATTTAGATGGTCATGCTGTTTTCTGTACACGTAACATTCCTTGAAAAATACAAACACCTGCCGAACACGCCACAATTAAAACAACTTTGAATTATCAGCCTGTTCTCGCAAACCGTTTGAACTGTTACGAGGTGTAATCAACATAACGTATCAGTAGTTACACAAGGAAAGAAAGAGATAAATAGAAGTACACTGCAAATAATGACAAATGTGTCAAGATCTGATCTTTTCAACAGCCCAAGGCACCCAGGCTTGAAATATGTTGGCAATTATCAAGTTTTTTTTTTTTTACAAACCCACACACACACATACACAGACACACCAACAAAAAAAGAACAAACAAAAATACTTGAAGCAGGAGGTGATAAGACAGAACAAAAGCATGAGAAAAAAAGAAAAGAACACTCTCAGCTTTGCTTGTTTTACATTCTACATCCGAAGTTCACAGTGAGTATCCCAGGCAGTGGGTAGATCTATCTAATAATCCTGATGGAGAACAGTAACCTAAGTGGTTCAGAAATCTACTTCGAGACTACATGGCTTCCTGTTGGAAGGAAGAAGTCAAATGATCCAGGCTGTAAAGATGGAAGTCTGAGCCATATCATGTTAAGTAGTTTTCCGGTAAGGCATTGCTTGCCCAACAGACAACCAGAGAAGAGCAGAACCATGGTGCCTTCAAGCTAAGACCAACATCAGCATTTGCCTTCAAGTTCCAGAAACAAATGACAAAAACGTGATTGTTTTAAGTGTTAAGAGACAAGAAATATTGAAATATCTAAAAAATTCCAGTTGACCAGTTGATGTCTATGCTTGTTCTTGATTGAAAATGTTCTTTAAGGATGAATGATTTGGTAACAGACACTTGGAAACTCATATCTCTCATTGGCTGGGAGATTTCTGTGCTCTTTTAGTTCAGTTGGCGACAGGCCTCAAATGTCCATTTCGAAGCTCCTCCGTAGATATCAATACTGGTTTCCAACCAAGAGAAGACGTTCCCCACTTGTGCTTTGCTGCTGCATGTGGCCAGGTTATAAATCTCTCCCACGGACAGCTTTCGGTCCCAGATGTTGAAATTCGCCATGTCACCGACAAACGCTTGAGTGGCATCAAACCCTCCACCGAGAGTATCCTGCAAGTGGATAACATTTATTTGAGATGCTGATAAAATAAACGCTGAATGCCTTCAAAGACATTTGATTGGTCCCTGTTAACCTTTGAAGCTAATCTGCCCATAAATGATTCATATGCGCTTTTCATCCCTACAGGCGTCTTTGAAGGTCTCTGCATTTCAAATGGGCCAAAATCTTGTCTACTGGTTGTTTTACAGAGTGTTTTGGAATGGACTGTTTCAGAGATATCTTCTTACAATTGGCTCTGTTCCTAAACCTTTAGTTGCTCTCTAAAGGTGGAGGGACATTGTTGCCATTGTTCTGTGATTTTTCATGAGTGAAATCCATAGGAATCCACTTGAATCCACATGATCAGGGATTTCACATGAGGGCAAAAGATTTTCCTTTGCTGATCCACCGTGTTGACAAACAGAAAGCTGATTGGTTTGAAAGTAACTTCTGTGTGAGCTGTGCTTCATACATCAATACGCTATTGAATATATTGGACCTTTTTTACCTAAATGTGAAACTTTGCGGAAATTTTGCTAATGTGACCACACCTTAGAGCAGCATCTTAACTAAAATGCAACCTCAAAAGTTGAAATATAGAAATACAGAAATTGATTTCTATGGAGTTTTAGTACTTAAAAGCTAAATAATAATTTTCTCCACTAATAAGCATAACAGACAACGAATCAAATATCAGCTGCAATTAGGGGTGTGTGATATTTATTGTCTAAGATAATATCGTAATTGTTGTTTTAATGATGTGCGAGCTGACATTGAGTATGTATATGCAAAAAAAAAAAAAAACGTCTTTAGTGTCCAAAAGCATTCACTGCATGATGAAACCTATTAGTATTACAATTCGTAATTCAAGTTACGAAAGCAAAAACATCTGCCGATATACAGATTTTTTCTTTTTAAATAAAATATGATATAGGCTAGTTTAGTAATATCACACAAGCAAGAGTGCCGTTTTCCATAATATCAGCACGTGAATGTGACTGCAAATGTGACATTAATTTTTTTTTTTAAAGTTCAACAAACAAGAAGTTATATAGTGATATATTGAGTGGGTTTCATTTTGGTACAATATAGATTGTTTGGGTTTTTTTCTGTTTCTGTAATGAAAATAAATCCAAACAAAGCTGGAGCAGGGCATCTGTGCATCGCGGAGCAGCACCGCAGTGTTTCATTCCTGAATGAATCTGTTTTTGAACGAATCATTTGAGTCAATGAGTCAACAATCCAGTTGTTAAGTAACTTGCCATTCAGCCAGTTTTGAATGAATCGTTTGAATGAATGATTCAGTGAATCACTTAAGACAGGGACTTGCTGCCACCTACTGGCGGTTTTAGTGTCATATTTAAATCAGCCCCCAAAATATCGAGATATCATTTTTTGGCAATATTACACACCCCCTAGCTGCAATGCTGCCTTTCAGTTTAGCCAAAACTAGGTGTTTTACAAAGCAGCAGTTAAGCATCCTAACTTTTGGAACAGCTTTTGCCTGAGAGAAAACCTACAATGTCTTAAAATACAGCTACGTGGGCAGCTCACTATGTTTTGGAACAGAGCCATTGTGTATTCTTCACTCATCATTAAATCATCGTTGTGTAACATCTCGAACTACCACACCACACTTTGCTGTATTGATGAGTGAATTAAGGTTAAACAGAGGATACATACCTGCTCTTGTCCCAGAATCAGTACCCCTTGTGGTTTGATTGGATGGTAAGGAGCCAGACTGTCCCCATTTCCCCTCATTACACCATCCTGATACGCTTCCCATACTCCATCTCGAGTGGTCCATGTGATACAAATGTGATGCCATTTCCCATCATTGATCAGGAAAGGCAGCTTAGCAACCTACATCAAAAGAGGGCAAAACACAGAAGAAACCTAAAGATCTGCCTGTCTGTCTCCTTTAAAGGAATACAAAGGAAATTATGAATTTAAATGTGAAGAAAAACCATGCATTCTTTAATTTCCCAAATGATAATTAGTATTTTTCTCAATATTGTTCAGCTCGATGCTAATACAGCGTGAATGTACCTTGTCATTGATGAGCATTTCCATCGGATTGTTTCCCCACTCAATAAGAACCAGTTCGTTGGCCTGTCCTGGGACTGCATAAGAGAAGGGCGTCCCCACTCCTGGAGAGGCGTTGGATTTGAGCCACATGCACAAGGTGAAAGCGTACATCTCCGGCAGACTCTTCTTGACTTTAGCATACATGTAGTTGGTCCTCAGAGGGAACGTCAGCTGAAATTTATCCAGTGGTCTATTTTCCTTTTGGCCTGTTATTGAAAAATAAATACATGAATACATTTAAATAATCATTCCTCTAATTTTGTCAAATACCACAGTATATAAAATCTCTATACATAATTCTCAGTAACTTTTTATTGCTGTCCATAAATTTATCCATACATCACAATGAAAGCAAAATAGAAGGCATCATGTGTGTTTAAAGTATATTTCTAGGGAATAAAAAAAGCATTTATTGATTTACTTGGTTCTTTTTGCCTGGGGAAAGACAAGTACTCTAGTGCTGTGATCCCACCCGGGAGCCTCCCTCCTCTCATTTATTTCTACCCCTGTGTTTGATGCTTGCAACAAGTAACAAGAAGTAAAACCTGCAATCAATGGGCATCATTACTGAGGTAGAGAAATAGTTCAAATATAGTTTACAAACCCTCAGGTTGTTCTGTGGGAGACATTTGCATGTTACACTTACAGTACCTTTGCATGTCAGACTGCAATTTAAGTTGTTATTCCCTGAAATTCTTTTTGAAGGAATAGCATTTAAACATAGCATTATCAAGAAATAAAATATAATTTATAATCAACTAATATGTTCTTTATGTATTCAATTAATTACCCAAAAATATTTATTGAAAAGCATCCTGCCCAGTGTACTCATGTAAAGAAATTCTTCTGAACACAGTAGCACATAACTGTTACTTCTTTTCTATACATTTAGGACTCTTTATTATGATCCCATTAGTTACTAGTATTACTTTTGGAGTACTTTTCAATTTTAAGCCTAGGATATGATATGTGATAGATATTTAATAGACTTGCTTGACAAGCTTTTATGCAAAACGGAAATAAAATACTTGCATGACTTTGAATTTATAACATTTACAGATAAGAATAACAATCAAATGCAATTTACTGTATGTGCTAGGGCAAACCCTTTCTAAATAGCATTAAATAGCACAAGCAATTTGACACAAGCTGACACAGCAGCTCAGCCGCATGAAACTATATGCTCATTAACTTCTTGGAAGCACTTAATCTTAAGTGCTCTCATGCTTTTGACAACTTGGGTTGTGCACTTTTCTGTTGCAGCTCGATCTGACCTTGCCTCATTTCAAATGCATTACGTTCCATATTAGTTCTATATTTTCATTAACCATTTTTATTGCTTTGATCAATTTAACATTTAAAGCACATTGATTTTGAGCTACAGATGATTTTCCGCAAATACCTTAAATTTTGATGCCTTCATCACACATATTTGTGACCCTGGATCACAAAACCAGTCTTAAGTGTCAATTTGTCGAAATTGAGATTTCTATATCATCTGAAAGCTGAATAAATAAGCTTTCCATTGATGTATGGTTTGTGAGGATCGGACAATATTTGGTTGAGATACAACTATTTGAAAATCTGGAATCTGAGGGTGCAAAAAATTCAAAATATTGAGAAAATCGCCTTTAAAGTTGTCCAAATGAAGTTCTTAGCATTGCTTATTACAAATCAAAAGTGAAGTTTTGATATTTTTACGGTAAGAAATTTACAAAATATTTTCATGGAACATGATCTCTACTTAATATCCTAATGATTTTTGGCATAAAAGAAAAATGGATAATTTTGACCCATACAATGTATTTTTGGCTATTGCTACAAATATACCCGTGCTACTTAAGACTGGTTTTGTGGTCCAGGGTCACATTTATAAAAATGAGCTTCAAATGAGTGAGAGTACAGCTTAACAATGTGAATTGACATTTGTTTGGATGGAAAAGCTCTGCTCGGACATTCTTCAACGTATCTCTGTACTTCACAGAAGAAAGTAAATCTTATTTCTTTGGAATGAAACCATGGTGAGTAAATGCTGAAAAGCCCTGTCCTATTTAAGCCTTTTAGACTGTACAAGGCTGTGGGACATTATGCATTTTAATGACCGAGAAAAACGTGATTCACATGAATGAAAATTCACAAAACTCATGAGCTTGCAAAAACTCTTTGGTTCCCATCTGTAAATCATGCTATAAAGCTGGTTGGGTGGAATTGGATATGCAAAGCAATGCAGCTCTGTGGACCCCCTCCTCTCCTGCGACACACCAGCGCGACACTACGACGGCAATTTATTATCCACGCTGGCATCTCCAAGAATATTTTCCGCGTAGAAAAACAGGTCAGGAAAGCGCCCAATAGATCTACACGACATGTACATGATAGGTGGAGCAGAAATGCGAATAGTTACCTTTCTCTAGATCGGTTATTCTCTGGTGCAGTGAGGTGAGAGTGGACTCGACGCGCCCGCGCTGTTCGCTCTCGTTGCGCAGCCCGGGCTTTCCTTCCTCCAAACCGTTCACACGGGACAGGACCTGCTTCTCCAGGTCGTCGATTTTGGTCTGCAGAAGATCCTTCAAGCTGTTCGCCTGGATGGAGTTGTTATTCCGGCTAAATTGCTACGAAAGAAAAATGTGAACATCTATTTGTGAGATAAACGTTTGATTGAGGTTTAGATTAAAAACGCTACGGTCACCATTTAAGAACCGTAAACATAACTTAATTTAAGTTACATATCATTAAGTCAAATATTATTGCATATTGTACATTTCAAAAAAGTGACTTATGTTTGATTCTTATGTTTAAGATCGTTCGTTCGTTTGTTTGTTTGTTTTATTGTTGTTTATTGTTCATTAACAGAAAATAGAAAAATACGCCAAACGTTAAGTGTTTAAGAGCTGCAAAATCAGTGGTGTGGAAGATTCTCAATAGTTATTTTATTGTTTATTTATTTTATTTTGACCTACGCTTTCTGTCAACAGTCTCGGGTAATGCGTCTTTTCAAATGGGATTACGCACCATTATTTATCACCAATGTATTTAAAATATAGAGAGCTGATGTATTCTACAACACAGTAAAGTTGCGAGAATCGCACCACCGTTCAATCTGAATGCGCTCTCAGATAAATCCACCGTGCTCAACATGGAAGAAACCGCTCCAGGAGAACAAACATACCTCCAGGTTTTCCAGCCTCTGCTTGAGTGACTGCAAAGTCCGTGAGAGTTGAGCCAGTGTGTCCGTCGGTCCCCTCGACACATCTCCCATTGTGTTCTTCGTGCCCATTTCCTTCCGTCGACCGCCGACCCTCGCGTCTCCGGGCTCGGACGCGCTCTGACTTTCGCACCTCGTCAGCTTGGAAGTCAGTTCCCTGATGGTCTCTTTCTGGTTCATGATTGTTTCTTTCTGTTGCAGCACCGTCTCTCTCAGTTGCATGACCGTGCTCTTGAGATCCTCCCCGGGCACGCTGTTCTGCAGTGTAGCGGCGCATATGTCCATATCCTTGGGCACGGACGTGCAAATGAACTGAGTCTGTCCAAAGTCCTGGCTCATCCCGTCCGCCAAAAGACAAGAAAGTATCAAAAGTTTCCAGTGCATCCCTCTCGCTCCAGCCTCCATGGCGTGTTTGTTTCCGAAGTCTCTTCTGGACAAGTGATTTCAGCAGCGCTCCTTCTCTCTGGCTGACAGCTTGTGCTGGTTGTAATCTGGTTGTGGTGCGCTCGGGCTTTATATAGCAAGCGCGTCTGCGGCGGTGAGCTGCATCACGCGCCTGATCATGATCTCCCGCCCCTGGATATTAAAGCAGAAAAAAAAAAAAAAAACATCCAGTAAGTCAATAAAACTAGTTTTGACCCCAGCGGACGGATTTTCAGTTTTCTAAAGCTCAATTAATTCCACACAATCATTGGGAGATTTTCATCTTTGAGGGGGAAATGTTATTTTAAAAATATGAATTCTTTTATAAACTAGAGAAAAGGAAAGTTTAATGAACTTAGGAAATATATATAGGCCTATATTTTATGGTAAAACAGCTATTGTTGAAATTCTGTTTATTATAAGTACCAAGTATGAATATAATTTATAATTTATTGGAAAAGGGGCATTCCCAGAAATTCCTATTTGAACAATCATAACATATTCACTCAAGCCAACGAGTTAAGTTACCAGAGCACATTATTTTCTTAAAGCACTCAATGTTCTCTTAGGAAAAGTAAAATCTGAAAAGAAACAAAGACTGAATAATTGCTCTTCAGAATAAGCACTGTTATTTTTCCACAGAAAGCTTATTTATTATTTATTAATGTTGCATTAGCTGGAAAACAGTCTCTCCCAATATAGATTAAGCATTTGTGTAAAGAAATAAAATATAATATGATCAATTTACTTTTTCATTTCTTTTGTATAAAAGAGGAAATCTTTTATCACAGATATAAACATTGATGCTTTATACTGAAAATGTATGAAAAGCATCTCTGGTTAACTCAGTGTAACACTTTGGAATAACACAGGATTCTACAGTATCGAATTAACAGGCTGTATAATGTTTCTGTATTGATTTCGAAACATTATGCTGCCATTTCCTGTCTCCTTTGTCCACTTCACTAAATGGGTGTCTGAAAAGACTCATGAAGACAACAGCTTAATTAGTGATGAAGCATAATTGCAGTATCAGAATGATTATTGATCCTCTACCGCAGCACACATGCTGTGCATCACTGACGGTAACATCAGTTCCAGCGGTTTGTCATTGAGTAGTTGGAGGATGTGCTGCTGCAGATGGGTGTAAAATCTATTTACAACAGCTATAGACTACTCTGACAATGGCCATGCTTGTGTGACATTGCACATCTCTCATGACATCACACTGGTGGCTGTTTGAAGTGTTGCAGTGTGAACACCAAAATGCATTAGGGTGGACTTTAGTGAATTAAAACGGGCCGTTCCATGAATCAGAACTAGTAGTGCACATTAGGGTAAGACACAATAATTAAAATAATAAAACACTCTGATTAAATAAATAAATAAAATAAAATAAAATAATAATTTATTTGAATTTTGGTCGTGTAATTTGGCTACAGTTTGTAATCTACCCAATGCTGATTGAAATAAATATAACACTTTTATTTTCAGTTTAGCATGCTTTTATGCATTTATGCACACATTTATGCATTTTTCTGTTCAATTTAATATAATAGTTCACCACAAATAAAACATAACTTATAGTTAACCAAGAGGTTTTAGTGCAGCATTTTTACAATCGGTCTCTATTAAAGGTAGCATGAAACAACTGACTTTAATACCATACTGTGACATATTTCTAAGTGAAATGGCTACCAAAAGACTAAAAAAAGTCATTGATGATTGAATTGTAAAAAATGAGCTCTGAATGGAGGTAGATATGAATGTGACTGGCTTAAATGCACTTACGTCATAGACGTCAAGTGAGTCAAATGACAAAAAGAGCAAGTAATCGCATTATTGGTTAAAGATTATGAGGTCAAAAATGCATAGATGAATCATGCATAATAAGATCTTCAACATGCATTAAGAAAATAAATAGGGTCAGTTTCAACTTATTCTTTTTCCATCAACATTTGTAAAAATCTCTCACAGAATGGAACTGACTAGACATTTGGTAGATGCATATGAAAGATTTGCATATAATTTAACAGTTCAGCAGTGCCAGTGTTTTGAGTTGAATGCCAATTCGGCTCTACTGTGTTTTTTATGAATGATTTTCCAGTGAGTGTTCTGTCTATGGTTGTTGTTTTTTAGCAATTGTATTCAGGTAAACAGGAAAAATGATATATTAAAGGTCTGAGTTTTCCTTTATGGAATGAAGAGGAATTGCACAGGAAGTGGCAAGTCACAGTTTAAGCCCTTTATGTAAAACAAGGTACTTTGCCATTACTTGACAAGCACTTACTGACCATCATTAATCCTGACCTGCGTACATAAGGGCTCATCTCAGAGCACATTAAAACAAGAGGTTCATTATCTGATGAAATTAACTGTGAGGAGAGATCTGTGGGCGTTGCATGAGACTTACATGACACACTTCACCTTTCAGTTGTCCATATATAAAACATTGTTTTTTTAATCTCCTTCGAAATCAAAAAGCGGATTTGAAGGCTTTTCAAATCATTCATAACACTATAGATATTTTTTTTACGATGTATCCACCTCCATGTTGTGTAATAGCTGGGCTGATAGCAGCACTGTGGGCGAATCCACCTCTATCAGTCTAATGATTATATTTTGGCAACCTGTGACAGTCAAGCTTTTTCCTGTACAGCTACATAAACAGATTCACATATAGGTGCCAGAATGGTTATAGGAAATTCATTTGATGAGCTCCTTTCACAAGTTTGTCCTTTTGTGCAGTGCAAGCAACAGTAGTATAAAAAACACCCTTGAAAATGCAAAGTAATCAGCCTAGGAGATCTTAAATTATGTGAATACTCTGCTGTAGTCAGTTCAGTGATATGTCCTGAAGTTAATTGAATTCAAACATCTTCCCACACAAGTGACACTTTCATTTAAAAGATATCCTTGACATGTTCTTGACTCTACAAAGTCTACACTTTAGTGAAATGATGCTGCATAGACATCCACATCTTATTTGTCCAAAATCCTGTTTGACTTAATAGTACATTTAAATGACAAATATGTTCTTAAATGTGATTTTCATGTTTAAGGTGGACATCGTGCCACTGGACATCACGCCTGGGGTGTGTTACCAGAACAATCTAATTCGCTTGCTTGATTACCATAGTACGATGCATTGTTGAAGAAACAAAATAGCTGTTTACTGGTTCCCAAAAACATAAAAACTTTGTTCACACTTCTGTTGTTCAAACCATGTTGGGGTGTGTTTCACAAAAGCAACTATGGTTGCAAGTTCCATCATTATCAGCATAGTTCAACGAGTCAGTGTTTCCCGAAACTATAGTTCCAACGAACATTCACAAAGTTGTGTGGTTAGAAGTGTTGTTTCTTGTTTGTATGACATGTCCCTTATGAAAATTAACAATGGCCATTTTTGAAAAGTGTGTATGTGTATAGTGTCCAACCTGATCTCATTACGAAAACACACCTGTGGGAACTTTTTCACAAGACGTGAAATACGTATCGCCATGTACGTTTTGTGACATATTCAATGTGAAATGTCCACTGAGCGGCGCTAAAAGAGTGTTCGTTTTTTCTCCCTGGAACAGATGAACGTACATATGGTATGTTTTATGTGATGATGGTTTTCTAGCTGTCACAGCAGATCTGACTTGAAATATCTGTTGAGTGGCGCTATAAGTCTAATGCTCCGTGACGTTTTAAAATGACGTACCATCTGCACTACACCTAAACCTACCTGCTAGTATGAACAAAAGTGAATGTGATGTAAAAACGCAATCGCAAGCATGCCGTTTTAGCTTGTTTTTTGATCTCTCATTTTTCAGCTCTTTCATCGTGAGTCATGTTTTTGACGGGATTCGTACCCAAGGATTCTGCATCCTCCTGTAAGTCCAATTCCGTGCGGCTAAGCTACTGAACAAAATTGTTACGTCCAGAAAGCGAAACATATGGAGCTGTAATCATAACTGTGTATGAAAATGATTACCAGTGCTCGCTGTTTTGCCTCCTCTAGTGTTCATTTCTGTTGGAAACTGCAGTGATATGTACTTATTGGTACGTATTTCACTTCTTGCGAAAAAGTTCCCACGGGTATGTTTTCATCATGAGATCAGGTTGGTAGTGTAAGTGCTCTAGTACGTAAAAAAGAGCTGACAGCTGAATCTGGAATTAAAGCAAAATAAATGAGAAAAAATATAATTTAATAATAATTTATATTAAAAAAAAATCTAAAAATTTATAGAAAAAAAAAGATTATTGCTGTTAATTACAAACATGGCATCCAAGGACTGTTTTGCTAATTTTATTCTCCATTATTTTGAATGGTTTCTTATGATTTCCCTGTGGTGCTAGAGCTACTAACAAGAATCTATTCTTCTAACTACAGGTCAAGAGATGTAGTTCCAACCACACAACTTTGTGATGCTACTTGTGAATATTTGTTGAAACTATGGATTCAGGGATCTATAGCAATCTGCACTGAACAGAAGAAGTGTGTTTCATCATTATTATTAGATACTAGCTTACAAAAAACAAAAACAAAGAATGGGCGCTAATGTGGCTGGGTTTACTCTGCCCATTCAGAAACCCTAGACAGTAACTTACAGGAAGAGCAAATTTAATGTACAATTTGCTGCTCCCAGCATGATTTATCCAAACTCTCTTTCTCATTAAGGTCTACAACGGAGAAATTGTTCTAGTTTACTCTCTCACACGTACACATGCATTAATACTCCAGACCTTCATTACGAAACAGACTTACTCTGGGTTGTGGTCGACCACTAAATAATGCATCCCCCTTAACGGCAGAAACACACAGAGTAACGACAGAGATCAATGACTGTAATTCCACATGCTGCCTCTCACCTTACCGTGCATTAGGAAAAGATGGCAGTATCTTCTGAAGTTATATTATGACACTTTGTCATACAGCAGTTTTCAACTGAGGGCCTCTAAAGAGCGGAGGGTTATGAGAGGTTAGTGCACAGTGCTAATAATTGGCAGATGTGTATTTCTTGGTTGCCTCAGCAGAGTTTTTGAGTTTTCCCTGGCCTTATAAGTTATGATCCATCATAGGTCCACTGGCACTGTGAGCTTGTTCATTATCTGTCACTTTGTCCAATGAGTTTTTAATCAGAAAAACTTTAATATCTCCCTCTAAACCTGCCTTTGTGAATAAGAAGTACATGTTAGCATACTTTTAAAAGAGTGCTTATTACAGAAATAATATACCTCAACAGTACAAACTGAAAATGAATATGTATTATAGTTTAAATGTATATTAGTTGAACATAAGAGTTTGTGTTTTTTGACATGTAAGTACATTTTTATATGTAGTTTCAGAATTACTTCTGTTGTCTTTGAAATATGGTTAAAGTGTACTGCTTAATGTATTAGCAGTATGTATTCACATATATTTGTAATTACACAGTTGTAATAATGAAGTTGAGATTTAGTGCATTTAAAATATATTCACTTCAAATGTAACATCAAATAATACACTACAGTCAAAATTATAATCATGTACTTTACATGTGCTTTAATACGTTAGTCAACACATCAAAATAAGTGTACTACTTTTAAGAAAGACAGAAGACTTTAAAGTAAAACTTTTAATTTGACATTATTACAAAGTGCACTTTTTAAAAGTGTACTTGAGTGTGAAACATAATCATGAAAGTGTACTCTAAGTACACTTAAGTGGCTTTAATTATTTACAATACATTGGGATAGATTTACTAAACAGGGCAAATTAGCGCAATTCCATTAAAGCGCCGATGGGAGGGAAAATTCTGCGTGATTTACTGACAATGCGCACATTAAAGAACACAGACACAGCCAGACCATTTCCATAATGACCAGCGCAATCTACCAAGAGCAGCACAAATTAGCGCCTACTTTAAGACATGCTTTTTTTGGGTGTTAAATAATGGCGCAAATAGTAATTTGACGCGCACAAACGTTAGTAAATCATGTTGTGTGATTCATTTTAATACGCAAAAATAACTCTGTCCACACGTTTTCAGCGCTAATTCTTCACTGCAGGTTTTTAGTAAATCCTGACAGTACTATTTTAACGCCAAAAGACGGTTTGCTCTGGTGCAAGCTGTTAGTAAATCTGTCCCATTACCTTGGTTTGAATATAAGGTTTGAATATAATATAAGGTTTTAAGTACACTATAAGAGCACATTCAACATTAAGCACACAAGGAGCGATTCCAGGATTTAAATTTAATCGTAAGATGTGGTGCAAAGGAATATTTCTTATTCAGGGATCATTTTCAGGCCCACATTTCATCTGTATTCACAGAACTCCACAGATTTCCAAAGAATTGAGATGTCCATCATTCATATTCATACTCAAACATAGTTCCTCTCATCTCCTGCCCTTTGCATATCTTCTGGGCTAATTATTTATGCTTTCAGCTACCAATAAGGGTGTAGTTCTTTCAGCTCCATTTTTGAACCCATTCGGCTGAATTCCGCAGTCTTTTCTCACAAAATCAATGCAGAAAATGACTGCAGATTCCATCTGGACCTGGTTATTCTTCTGCATGGCTAATTAGCCAAGTGGAATAAGCTATCTGTTCTCCTCCCATCTGAGCTGTGTTTGTTCACTGAGCTGCGTGTAGTAGTGTAATATATTAGTTGATCCATTCCCAGTTTGCGCAGTGTGTTAATATAACCAAACAATCAAAGAGCCTCAATGTGTTAAACAATAATGTGCAATGATTTGTAGTCTTGCTGGTGCTGTCTGGGGAAATAGGTGTTTGCAGTCTTGCAAAAGTGAACTAGTGAGCAATAATATTAGCAATGCATTCTTTGTATTTTGCTTTGCTCAGTAACGCTCTGTATTTTATCCAAAAGAGTTTAAGAACAGTTTATGGATGGATGGATGGATGGATTGTTTGAGGAACATGAATTCAAAACTCCTTACAAGCACTATAAAAAGTTCATGTCCATTTGTCATCTGCTAACCTATACCCTGAATTCATTACCGTCACATCTGCCTTTAGCCTTACAGGAATTAATTACATTACTTCATCACAGAGGAAAACCCCAATTAAAGCTTCCCTGGGCCTGAGGGCCAGGATCATCCCTGCCTTCCCAGAGCAGCATGGATTCAGTCACTCGAGGGTCACCACACTAACTAGACACTCAAATACCAGCTGAAATGAAAAATACCGTTGAATCAACTAATTAAAGGCAATCTTTATCCCTCGTGGTCACACATGAGCAGCACTCTCTCCTTTGTCTTTTCATAATATATTTTCCCTTATGCTTTGCAGATGAATGTGTTTTTAGCTTCCCTCCGTATGTTTTATTAAAGGTTATAATTTCATTATTTTCTTCTTAGGCATCCTGAATAGATATTGTGTATCATCACAGTGGGGTTAGACGTTATTATTCTGTTTTTCTTCTTCTCCCTCATATTCTTCCTCCAGCCTCACTGATGGGATATAATTGTTCACTGCATGTCAGTTGCATGCGCTCACAAATGATCTGACAGTGAGCCAGTTTGACACTCATGGGATTTCAGCTAGAAGATTGATGAGTATTTCTATTTCTTGCCAACAGAATGACAAAACCAAATCAAGCAGGCGTTTACATGTCAGTCTTGTATAATCAGACTGTTAGTAAAATATCTTACCATGGTCAAGAACCACTCACTTTAAACTTTACACTAAATGCAAAGTTCTGTCATGAAATTCTAGAAGGCGCAGGCCGATAGGTCAAACTCAATCTGATATAATAACATAATTACTCACATGGTGCAGTTGATTGTTTTTTTGTTTGTTTGTTTGTTTTTTTGTTTTTGTATCAGCTGCCAATGAGCTTGTTGTTCAACTTTGAAATACTTGATTATTTTTTGCTGTTGCAGTTGCAGTGCGCTTCAGAAAGCCTCCACCTTCCCCAGCTCCACCTGTCTAGATTAGTAATTTCACATATGTTTTATGTATCGAGTAATTCCATTTATGTTATATGTGCAGCAGCAGTATTTCCTACATGCTCACAGCTGCATATCTGTGAATGTATTGGCAGGAGCAGTTTCAATACTTGTTCTGCTGCAGCAGCATAGCAGATCTATTCTGCCAAGAACCAACACATTAACATTGCCATGTATATTTTGTTAAACTCAACCTGATCTCATGGCGAAACCGTACCTGTGGAAACTTTTCGCAAGATGTGAAATTTGTACCACCACATATACGTTTCGTGACATATTCGATGTGAAATGTCCACTGAGTGGCGCTAAAGAGTTTTCGGGGGTTTTTCCCGGGAACAGATGAACGTACATATGGTATGTTTTATGTGATGTTGGTTTTGTAGGTGTCACAGCAGTTCTGACTTGAAATGTCCGTTGAGTAGCGCTACAAGTCTAATGCTCTGTGACGTTTTAAAATAACGTACCATCTGCACTACACCTAAACCTACCCGATAATATGAACAAAAGCGAATGTGCATGACATTTTAGCTTGTGCATTGACGTTTAGCAGCTCCTTTATCATGAGTCATGTATTTGACGGGAGGATTCTGCATTCTAAGTTCAATTCTGTGTGGGAAGCTTGTTACATCCGGAAAGTGAAAAAAAGGGAGCTGTAATCATAACTGTGTATGAAAACGATTACACGTGCTCAATGTTTTACTGACTCTAGTGTTAATTTCTGTTGGAAACTGCAGTGATATGTACTTACTAGTATGTATTTTGCGTCTTGCGAAAAGTTTCTACAGGTACGTTTTCTTAATGAGATCAGGTAGGTTAAACTCATGATCTGTCAGAACTATAAGTAACTTTGCAACTACATGTCAACTAACTCTCAGTAGAGTATTAGTAGACTGTTAGGTTATAATTAGGGTTAGTAGAATAAGTAGACATGTACTTGTAAAGTTACTTATAGTTAGTAGAATGTCTGTTGGTTAACCATCAAAAGTGTTAGCAGATATTAAGCAGACAGTCTAATACTCTGGTAGATGACATTTAGTTGCAGAGTTACTTATAGTTAGTACATTTTTAACATTCTACTATCAAAATAAAGTGTTACCAGTCATTCGATACATTTTAATGTGCTAAATTGCCACGTCATTCTTATAAATGTGTAACTACAAACTGACATGCAAGTTTCAAAAGAAATTACAATGTATTTTAGTTTACATTAAATGCTTGTCAGTATATTTAGCAATACACATCTATATTTCAAAGACAATAGACATAATTATGAAATTATATATAAACCCTGTATGTCATTAAGTCCTACTTAAGTGTGCCAAAAAGCAGTCTAAAGCTCAACTAATTATATTTAATCTAAATGAATTAAAAGTTTTCCCTTATGTGGCACTATGTAGCATTGGTTAGGATGCTGCAGTATTCAACAAGAGAGTTTATATGCTTTAAATATATTTATATTATTGAGCTTAGACTGAAATTAGATTTTTCCACCTTTAAAAACAAATGAATAACAGTTGTTCAGCTCAGCAGGGTTAAACAAAAGTTTATCACTTGTGTAATCATAGCTCTTCATTTATTCACCAGCGAGTTATTGGGTAATAAGAAGGAAGGCTGTTTGTTGCCAGTTGTTTTTATGTCTTTTTCTGTTTGCTCATTTTATAGGGTTAGCTTTTGATAGATGTTTTGACAGTAACTATATCCTGGTAATGAATTGTCAAACTAATCTCTCCAAACTGTGAGAGATCATCCCTGGTCTTACTGTTTCAGCTTCATGCGATGCTGAATAGTCTCGTAATTTCAGGTCTGATGCGGATGGAGACTAACGTGAAAGAATAGGATAATTCATCTCTGGTAATTATGTTTGCTAGTAATGACTGCATTAGACAGTAATAGTATTTACATACGGTATGAGCCCGAGTGCTTGAATTATGACATCTGTTAAAAGTTTAATATTCCCAGTATCGCAGCTCTTGAATTATTTGTTGACCCAATGCATGTCTTCATCCAACACTTGACAGCTCACATAAAGCAAATCAACATTTATTTGACATATACATATAATACAAACATCATATTCTAAAAGTTAAGATTTGAACAAATGCACCTGACTCAGATATCATTTTATACTGAGTCACACTGATAAATATTTTACATCTAAAGAAATGTAATTTACAGTATATGATTAAATCATAATTATATTGTCTGTCTGTCTAAGCACCAAACACCCCCTAGCAACCAGCCAGGACACCTTAGCAACAGCCTGATCCAGTCTCTCTTCAAACTGCAAAAGTATTCAAACTACACAAGATTTATATAACCTTAAAACATCAAACTAAACTTCAAACTGTCTTAAACTTCCAGACAATGCTTTGTCAGGCCAATATTCAAGGTCTGTAGTTCCTTTAGTTTTATTCAGCTTGTACTGAAGCTGTGTGTATTTGGCTATAATGTTTGAAAATGTCCTCACAAATATTGTGAAACATGCCAAAACCCATAGTTATGGTTACATAACTAGACTTTTCCCCTCTGAATCGCCCTAAAAAGACTGGATTCTGCTCTGGAAACAATCCTCCCTGCTGAAAAAAAAATAAATAAAAATAAAATAAATATTAATAATAATAATAAATATAAATATAAATAACAAATAGAAACCATCACATAAATTCTAATGTTTTCCACTATAAACACCATTACAAACATTACAAACCATCAAATTTTAACCATTAAAACCATTTAAAAATGGTTGCCTGTAGTGTGTTTTGGGAGATATTCCAATAGGATTTAGTGGTTTTAACAAGCCACCAATAGAAGGTGACCAATTACCATTACAGTTTCCATTAAAACCAGTACAAATTCTGTGATGGTTTCTATTGTTTTGTTGTTGTTTTGTTTTGTTTTTTGTTTGTTTTTTCAGCAGGGCTGTAAGAGGCATCACCTCATGAAGAGAAGAACCAACATTAAAAAAAACCTCTCTTTGAGCCCTTTATCATTCACCTTAAATGTCCTTCTCCTTAAGTTGCTTAATGATCAGTAGTCACCAACAGCTTATGTGTTGCACTGAATTGGTCAGTCAAGGCTTGAATTGAAGTCTAGACATTAAGATGTTTGGTTACAATGCAAGAGACTGTTTGTTGAGTTTAACATATTAATCTTGAAGAAGTTTCTCAACTTGAGACCAAATATGATTCACCCTTATGAAACAGACCCACACTCGACTAGCTTTTATGCTTTCATGTCTTGTCAAACCATAAAGCAAGGCCATTTCTCCATATAAGATTGTATATACAGTACATGGCCTTGGATGTATTTCATAGCCATTGAGGTGGTTGAATAATGTTATAATGTCAAACATATTTCCTGAGATTTCCAATTAATCAGCTTTTTGTTTTGTGTACTTTTATCTTAACTCTCGGAAATCAATTTTTTTGGATACTAACCTTTTTACCTTTTTACTTATCTTTCTCAGATTAGGTAACGTAAGCTGAACCTGCCTACGTTATAAGTATAATGCTTGGAAAGCTTGTACAGAAGACTCCTCTGTGGTATTTTCTTGCTCAAGGTTGAAAAATCAAAGCCTCAGCGGGCAGTGTTGATAAGCAATTAAATATCAGTTTATTAGTTACAATCATGTATATTAATCAAAATTTAATGTAACTAAAAAAAAAACCTTTTAATTTAAGGTATACAATGCAATAAGTTTCATGGGTCAAATATATGTAGCAAAGTAATTGCATTATCTTCATATGTATGTGATGTGTTCATAACATGCCTGATGGTTTTGGAAATGGATATATGGGATTGGCTCGCAGTCAATAATGAAGGAGACTGCACGTCATCCTTTTCGTATGTAGTGAGGTAAGCAGTTATATATCCTCTATAGTCACAGACATGAGTCAGGGAAGGCATTCAGGTAGCTAGGGAAGCTTTCAATAACCCAAAATAAGGCACATGAAAAATGCATTTCTTAGTTCATTCTGTACCGTTCCTCCTCCTGTCACGTGGCTCCTCTAGACGAATCTTCCGATTGCTTGACTTGAGGAACTTCCTCACTTTTCAATTATTCACACCGACAGGTGTTCAGCGGCGAAGGTTACATAATTATCCCAAACTCCACTGTCTTATAAAAGCACTCTCATATAGGCCATGATTTGCATGTCTAAAAATGTGTAAAACTGATAACACATTGTAATACTATAAAATGTAAATCTACATTTAGTCATATTAAGACAATTTTATTTATATAGTGATTTTTGCAATGAACATTTTTTTTTTTTGCAAAATTGCTTTACATAAAAATACTGCAGTAATAGCCTCATAAAGTTCATAATGTCCTTATTTATCAGTTTAAATTTAAAAATCCTGAATATATTTATTGTGAGCTTTTTGTAATCAGTTGTTGTATTAAATATTTGCACTTTATTTTAAGGTCTAATTCTCACTATTAACTATGACTTTTGCCTTAATAAACTCCTAATTTGCTGCTTAATAATAGTTAGTAAGGTAGTTGTTAAGTTTAGATATGGGGGTAGGATTAAGGGACCCAAAATATCCATTTTAATGGCCATGCAGACTGCAGAAGGTATAAATATGTGCTTTATAAGTACTAATAAACAGCCAGTATGCTAGTAATATGCATGCTAGTTAATAGTGAGAATTGGCCCTTAGTGTTACCAAAATATTTTAAGTCATAATTGACCATAATGCATTTTTACAAAAAGATATATAAAATGAATAGCGTACTAAAACTTTATGAGGAAAAACTGCTGACTTGTTTTCAATTTTTTCAATATTGTTGTGATGAGAGATTTGATGGATGGGGTTGTGCACCAGTGTTAAACTGTGGAACATTCATCTTGATCTCATTGGAAAACATAACTATTTTACAAAGTGGCAATTCAAAAACGTAAGATTATTGGAAAAAACTTAAACATGCAAGTCCACCCCTAAACCTAACTGTCAGTGGGGCTTAAGCAGATTGTTTTAAAGCGTATGAGTGATATTGTACAAAATCATACAAATAAGCTGCCAGTTCTCAAAACACAGAATAGTTATGAATAGCCAAGAGAGTATGTTGGATCATTCCAATAATAATAATCAAGTGTTTTTTAGGTCAGGAATAAGTTATCTCTTCACAAAAGGATACATGCTGCACTGAATTGGTCAGTTAAGAGGCTTGGGTCAAGTTGGGTAGCTACAATGCGAGAGCCTGGTTATTGAGTTTAAGTTATAATAATGGTGAAGAAGTTACTGAACATGAGACCGGACCTGCACTCGGCCTGTTTTTTATTCTTTCATTTCTTCTCAAAATAAAGCAAGGCCATTCTCCACAGAATACAATCTGGCCTTGGACGCAGCATGCAGCTTCTTCACAACACTCACCATTCTTCTGTCTGAATGTAAAAATCTGAGTCACACACTCCCACTGGCTCAAACTCACGCTCAACACACACTGCCAAGACACGTTATTGACCTTGTCAGGCATTTTTAAACACGTTTCCAATGTCAGTCTGATCGTGCACAAGGCTTGTAATGCCATCTGATTTCTCTTTCCTGGTGGGATGATGGAGGTTTTTCAAATTTTGGGTGATTTATGGTATTAAAAGAGTATTTTTTTTACTCACTCTCAGGCCACCCAAGATGTAGATGAGTTTATTTCTTCATCAGAACAGATTTGGAGAAATTTAGCATTACATCCCTTGCACACCAATGGATCCTCTGCAGTGAATGGGTGCCGTCAGAATCAGAATCCAAACAGCTGATAAAAACATCACAATAAGCCATCAATTAGTGTCTTGTGAAGTGAAAAGCTGCGTGTTTGTAAGAAACAAATCCATCCAAACCATTACTTCTGACTAAAATATGAGTCCTGCAGTTCTAAACAAATATGTTGGTGGATTTTGATGTGAGAGGACAACAAGGAGATGGACTTTTTCAATGGAGGAAACGTTATTATGAATTATGGACTGGTATTTTGGCCATAATGATGGATTTGTTTATTAGAAACAAGCAGTTTTTTGCTTCACAAGATGTTAATTGACGGACTGGAGTTGTGTGGATTACATGTGTATTATTGTGATGTTTGGACTCTCATTCTGACGGCACCCATTCACTGCAGAGGATCCGTCGGTGATCAAATGATGTAATGCTAAATTTCTCCAAATCTGTTCTGTTGAAAAAACGAAATTTTGTTTAATCACTTTTTGGAAACTATTTATTTAATCATTGGTTAAATACCTGTAAAAGGGCTGGAGTGTTTTTTAATGAATAAATGAAGAAACAAGGGAACATCTGCCCACAGCTACACAGTGATTTCTTCCTAATTCTCCAAATTAATGAAGGAACGCCTGGACACAGTCATATTCTCTAAATATACCTCTCCATTTTCACAACTAATTATATAGTTTTGCTATTATATATAAAGATGACATGCTCACAATATAACATTAATAACAGTGTAATAACATACTGTAGTAATAACATTTATATGAATGTATATAAAATGAATAGCTTCAGGTTTTCCATCTCTCTCTCCCTCTGCTCTGAGCATTTGTAAAGAGAGAGAAATCACTGACAGTAAAAACTGCAGTAAAACAACATCTTTTATTCGTTTTCACACAAATTACATTTACGGGGCAGATTATCAATTAATGAAGACTTACTTCCATCTGGTTCCTTGTACAATGCTATGTCATGACCTCAAAACAATTTTTATAGTGTGCATGATTGGTAAATTAACACATTTTGACATTTGCATCACATAACCAAAGGCTTTTCCGATGTAATAAACTTGCTAGTTAGCTCACCTGGTAAGCAGGCACAAGTCTTGTGAAATACAGTTTAACTCAAAGCTGTGTAAAAACAAGGCAAAATGGCAAGGTTTCTTCAGCAAATGCATTTTTATCCTCATAATTCATAAGGTTTTTAGATATTTATAAGGTTTGGTGTAGGTGGTATGTTATTTTCAAACGTTACAGGGCAGTAACCTTTCAGCTGCACTCTTCGGGCGTTTGATTTCCGAACTGGTGCGATATGTGCATGAACCAACATAATAAAATGTTGGCACAGTCCCGTTTATCTGTTTCTGAGAATATTTAACATGCTTTTTAGCAACACTCACTGGATGTATCACTTTTAAATGTACGGGAAGCAATGTAATATAGTTTTTAGCAAAAATGCTGCCATAGATATGTATTTTCGTGAGCCTGGGTTGGCCAAATGTATAAATTTGAATGTAAATGTAAGAATATACAATGTGTTTTGAGACACAGTCCAAGTTCCCTACTCAAACCACACAAGCAAAAATAGACAGGTGGAGTGATACAAACTGAAAAGTGTGTAGCGAATTTGCTTAAAAGGGAATTGTATATAAATAATTACAATTAATTATGATTAATTACAATTATTTATATCGGCTGACAGTAATAA
>JAFVLL020017645.1:0-20720 GCA_021397915.2 Tor tambroides | reverse complement strand
GGGCAACACTCATTTAATTGACATGTGAAATTTTGTTTAATCTAACATGTCGATAGGCAGTATGACAAAGGCCTGGAAGCCAAGGACTAGACAGTTTATTATTGGAGGACGGTCTTTGTAAGGCCGGGTGTGTGGAACGAGTCTGAGTGGGGGTTGACGTGAGGATTAAATGCCATTATCCTCACAATGCGTTTGGACAAATAGCGATGCACACTCTCACTTAGGTGTTTTTATGTTTGTTGTTTGTTGGAGCAAAACAGTCTGCTTTTTTATTACTTTCCTGATTACAGCTTTGGAGGTTTTACGGGAGAAAGCGGCTGCAGTTCAATGAAACTTGCGAACATGAGAGTTTGGGGTATGAGTGGCCACTTTGTATTCGCAGAAATCAATAAGCTATTGAAGGTCACTGAAAAGGGAGCACTCACACCTCACACTGTTGAATTGACTGAAGAGTGAGAGCTTTATAAGCACAGACATTTGCTTATTATGGTTTGCAGAAATTCAGCAATGGCATAACAGAGTATATTGAAAACGCATCTTAACCAGTCGTGTGGAAATACCAGCACTCAAAAATACTTGTCCTTTAGTGAGCGAAATGTTACCTAAAGTTCTCCTCACTGAAATCAAGTCATGTAAACACCCAGACCTCCTGAAATGATTCGGTTTTAATGTTTGGACATGACAAACTTATGCAGTTGGCTTTGGCTTCACTGTTATAACATGTTTTCTTCCCATTTGTCTTTTAGTGGGCCAGTTGTCTCTTTGAAGTCGTATAACCAGGGAGTTAACAAGTTAATATCCGAGGACAGGTAGGCCTAACCAGTCTCAATGTTCTTCTGCAGCAAAGTTTTGTTAGTGTGTTTTTGTGCTTGTGATGTAGTGAAAACATTTGTGAATGGTTGTTTTGATTGATTTCATGATTACTACATTGTACTTTCATTTTAAAATGAAATTATTTGAATGCATTTAAAATGCAGGCAAAAATCAGCTAGTTATAAATTGCTGTTAAGTAAGATTTTAAAGAGTTTTTCTCCAGTTTTGATGTTAAAACGCTAATGACATGCATGCTGAATAAGCTGCTAAAGGTGTTTACTTGCATAATGAAATTGGGGTTGTGGGCAAAAACCTGGGTTTTGTTTAAACCGTTTATGACTTTTTGCCTATAAAAGAACGCTGTTTAAGATGTTTACATGTAACCATAATGGTTGAGAGATGTAAACGCACTCAATGACAGCTATGTAAATGATGTCAATATTCAAAACTGAGTCATACATCACAGCTGTAGATGAAACCATTTCTCTGTATGGTCCAAATGCTTGGTGGAATCATAGCTACTGTATTTGTTTCAGAGATTTCCATTTCGTTTGCCAGACAGTTTGGCAGTTTGCCCGAACTCACAGCTGGATTGGCCAGGCTTTTAATGTGAGCATTGGGGGTTGGAATATGGGTGTCTGGGATGGGGGGGTTTGAAAAGGGCGAGGGTGGCATGGCTAGGGCACAGGGAGATTTTTTTTTTCTCTTAAAAGACTGGTGCTCAAGAGTGATTGAATTGCATCCAATATATGACCGTGTTTTTTTTTAATATTTATTTTTGGTGTTTTCCCTTTATTTATACACGACAGTACTGAAGGCACACAGGAAGTAGGAGAGAGAGGTGGGGGGATGGGATCAGGAAGGACCCCGAGCCAAAACTCAAACTCAGTTTGCCTGAAACAGAACTGTGTTATATGTTAGAGTGCTGCCGCATCCATTTTTTGAAGTCTTAATTTTACATCGAGCTAGTGAACAAAAATGCTCACTATTTTACCATGTGATCGCCAGATGCATTTAACTTGCATAGACAGTGAATTAAATATTAATGGCATATTTGATTTTCCTTGGAATAGATTCAGTGAGCTCAATGCATCAGCTGTAAGCTCAACGTTATTTTTTTCCCCCTACTGCCAGGTTTACTTTCCTTCATTTCCTCCTCTAATGTAGCCATATCTGTATCATTGTGCCACTTAACACTCGATATTGTCTAAAATACTAGGTTGAGTCCTATTGACAACTTCCTGTTACATTGGTTGTGCACAGGTCTTTGCTTTGTGCCGAAGAGAAGACAAACAGCATCAATGAGCAGGTCTACCCCAATTTCCTATGAGTCCTTCACTATTGTGACAATAATAACATGGGCTCTTTATGCAGTAGCTATTACTGCCCTGAGCAGCAGGAGATCTTGCCAAGACCGAGGCGGCGGGGATGAGAGCATGCGGAGGGGGTTTACTTGATTCGGCGCAAGCTTCCCCGCCACTTTCCCTCCCTTCCTCCTCCTCGAAGAGGGCCGTTCCTGCTTTGCCACTTTGCCCTGACAACTGACTGCTTAAACGAGTGCATGAAAATAGGTGCCTTGCTGGTCTCCATGACAGACCGCACATAATCAGTGTTGAGGTATGTAATTACAGCTGTCAGGCCCATCCTCTGTAATTGATGCAAGTGCAAGCAGCGCTTGCTGCCAGGGCAGCCTCTTACTGCACACATGGCAGCAACACTGGCCTCTCCTCATGAGAGAAAAGAAGAAAAACATTACCTGCACGTTAACAGACGCCAAGCAACTCGCGACTCTTTTTCTGCTATGAGTGACGGTGGTTTTTTTTTTGTTTTTGTTTTTTTTCTCTCACAGAGGATAGTACCCTGGACGGGTTTGTCTCCTGGCTTTCGATTCTCAGACTCGGTTTGATGTTGCCGGGCACATACACAGATGGTGAAGGGGGGTAGGGGGTGTGATGAAAATGCTGTCAAAGCCACAGACGCTTAAGTGTCTCCAAGGCGAGGTGGTCTGTCTGCGGGGTGTCTGTGCTTGGCTTATCGCTGTTGGCTTTTTAAATGTTTCAATTCCTGCCATCCAGTAGAACACACGGTGCACCATTTAACTTGACTGGAGAAAAGAGAAATCACTTGAATCAGACTTCTTATGCCGCTTCATGCGCGAAGAGAGGGGCGTCTAGGTGGATAGGCCAGAAATGTTGTGGCTTGAGCGTCTAGGCTGAAGGCTGAGGTAAATAAGTCCTCTAGAGAACATATAAAGACCTATCTGGCTACAAAGCAGGAGTCTCAGGTGCCTGCCCTTTGCCTCGCTGTTGTAATATTGATCAGAGGAAGGTGTGCTTCCCTCTTTTAGCTCTGCTGAGGATTGATGATGGAAACCAACACAAGAGGATATTTATTGATTTGGCTTGGGAAGTTACGGGGAAAATAACTTGACAACTGCACCCAAATGCAGTCATAGAGAAGCTTCGTTTAATTCTTATGTTTGTTTTGCCATTACTGATTTTATTTATTTTTTTATCAGCTGTTACTAAAACTGTTCATTTGCTGTGACATCAGGGTTCCCATTTGTTAGCATGCTTCGCATTTACATTTTTGTCTCTGTACCAGGAACAAAAGCATTGCATTGCGCGCTATGCTTCAGTTGTTCAAAATGCTAACCAGAATTTTTCATAGTGGTTTGAAATCATGCATCCTATTTTTTTATTTGAAAAGAAAGAAATGTACCTGCATTTAAAAAGGTATTATTTTCAATGAATCAATTATCAGCTAGTTTGGCTCATAGCACCCAAAGCTGGAGTATCATATTTTGACTGTAACTGGAAGGATGCTTTACAACCCGTTCCCTGTGGTTATTGCCAACATATGCATGACTATCTGTTAAGTAGTAAGATGGCTGAGCCTCTTCACCCAGTAAGCCCTCCCTTCCCATATGTTTAACTTCCTGTGGCAGACCACCGGCAGCATCTCATCAGACATTCAAATCGACAACAATTTCCCTCCATTGACGTGACAGAGTAGGAGAGTAGTGATTTAAGATATAAACTGCACTCTGACTTAGGCAGATCTGACATGTGAATCCCATGACGTCCACATTTGTAACTATTTTTGTATATAAATATATATTTATATGCATTTAAATATTCATTTTATGTACGGTAAGTGTAAAGTATCATTTTATGTATTTAATTTATTTAAATATTGTTTAAAAATGAATTATCATTTTAAATGATTTGTATTAAATTTTAGACAAATATTCATGAATTAATTAATTAAATAATTAATTAATTAATTGCTGTTGAACTTCCTTCAAGATATGTTCAGTACATGCAAATGTTTAATGAATGTTGATAATGATATAAAAGGAGCAGAGTTTATTGAATAATCTTAGTTGCGTATGTTTCAATGCTCAGACTTGTTTCTTAGACTTGTTTTGACTGTATTTGAAATTTACCAATTTATTTTTCAGTTCAGTAGTCTAAAAATATCGCTTACCTCCAAGCATTTGTGTGTATGACAAACCTCAGTATCACTCCAATAGACAAATACTAAAGTAATGTTCATTTCACAGAAGCATGCTAACCTTTCACATTGTCTGGACCTCAATAAACTCTAGATTACAGTAGTGGAGGTTTCATTGTCCACTGATATGTTTATGTGGTCTGCCAGCACCTTGCCTGACAGGAAGCATTGGATTCAATTGGATTAGCACTATCTAAATATATCTCCACACGTAGAATCCACAACGTGAAGGTGCCATTTTGAACAAGTCTGGCTCTGGCCGGTCTGCATAGCTGTTCCCAGACCTGCTCACCGCAGACTATAGGAACACAAGGTGAAGTGTGAAAGTTTGAAGTGGGTAAAGCTAATCATTGTGTAATTACGGCTGCCGAAAAGGGAGCCATTAGCTAAGTGCTATCCACTAACGGTGGTCTCTGTCGCTTTGCGTGAGGACTGAGAGTGAAATTGTTGACAATGGTTGAATAGTCCTCCAAGGCCCCGTGATTTGGCCAGGCAGCCTCTGAGTTCCATTGCTACTCATTAGTGGCTATGTTTGGTGCACTGCCTTGACAAATCATACCCCAATGTTATTAAACATGTCGAAACATTGTTTCACAATTTCCCTGCTTGCCTTGTAATTGGTGCGCTCTGTGAATAGGCTATATAAATATATTTATGAGCCGAGAAATTTAGTGCTATCAAATCAAGGCAGGGCCTAATGCATTTTTCAGTGCTGTAAATTCGGAGATAGTTGATGACTTTATGAGGATGTTTATGGGGATTGGCGCTGTTTATTTTCATAAACAGCTCAGCAGATGCTGGCGAGAGCAGCTGCAGTAGTTTGTATTCTTATGGAAATGACAGGGCCAGCTGTTGTGCTGTACTTACTGTAGTTTAACACTTGCAAGTTCGCAAAAAGAATTAATCTTTCAGAATGGGGCTCGAAAGACCAATGGACAAAGATTACAGCAGCGTAGCGAGAAATCTTTTTGCTGCAAGTATGCTCAACTTTTCCACGCATATTCTAGATTTATGAGAGCTGTAGATGAAGCACAGGGAACAATCCGTTCTGCAAGTTGTCTTCATCATCAAAGTACACAGGCAATATGTGTGGTTGTTGCTGCGGGATGAGAACGATACTAAGTACATACCCGATCGCTCTGCGAAAAGAGGAGGATTTAAACTCTGATTGAGCCCTCTAGACACCTCCAACAGAATGAGGTTCACCTAAAATACCTTCAACTACAATCATGCTCTCAGCTGAAATCTTCCTCTGTTTCATTCCCGCTGGATGAGCGTCTATAAGATGGAAAGCAATATGGAACAGAGGCTGTATATAAGTGGGCGTCTAGTGTCAGGGGGTGTGTGCAAGGGATGCTGAAGACATATGAATGAATGCTTGATGTTTGTGTAACAGCGTAAGCTATACTGCATAAACACATATGCCTGCATACATTTCCTTGCATGTTCTGTTACTACACCAAAGAGCAGCTTTATTTCCCCTCCCAGCATGTGCGCCGGTCGATGCCAGTCTGTCTGACATCAGATTCTTTCTGACACTAATGTGCGTGCCAGTCAATTCAAGACCAGACTTTTGACTCGTCGACGTAAGATCATAATCTCGCCAACGGTCCCGCCATGTGGCACAGGAGTGACTCTTCAGCTCTTTAGTGACTCTTGGCTGTCACCGCACGCTCCGTGAAGAGCAGTGGGCACGTCTCCAGTCAGTGAACTGCTAAATGAGGGCTTGGCCAGACAAGCAGACGCACACGGGCGACAGAGAGCACCGTGGTTGGATTGCTTTGGATGGAACGGCTGGTCTCTCGCCTCTACGCCCAGGTCTTTGTCTCCTTTGGTAATTGAGCAACCCGACTGACCTTAGAGTAGCATGTCACCACAGAGGGGTCAGAGCCCTGGTGTCATGTGACATGGAGCCTGTGACCTGATGTGAAGGGAAGGGCCAATGTCGCCGATCTAATCCAGTGACATTAGATTCAGCTCTGATCTTTCTGTTTTTTTTTTTTTTTGTATTTTCCAAACCAAACAAATCACCTTGATATGATTCTAAATCCATGTAGACACATTATAAAATTGGCCTGTGTGTCTGTTTAAACCTTTATAAAATAATTATTCGTTGGCTGTTACAAATAGCTACCTGATACACTGCCAAAAGGGCTTTTGAAAAGACAAAACACAAACAGTCAGCTCAAAAGGGATTTTTCCCGCTATTCCATAACAAACAAAAAGACTGATTAGAATGTGCCATTTGTTTTTCATGTGCATTATTTACAAGAGAAAAAAAAAACTAGCTCTCTTATTGATTGCAGTCTGACAATAGCTCTTTTTATTCAGGCAGGACGTTCATGCTATGTTGCCTAGTGACATAATGACATCCATCAGGAAGTCAAATGTCAGTCCTTTCTTGCTCTGACATTTAGTTTCGGGTACGTATGGAGTCATTGTTTTGCATTTGATTTGGCTGATGTTGGAACAGCATCAAATGGGTTATTTTGTGCTATTTTAAAATGACCGTTGAAGTGCTTCGGCCATCACGAGAGACTGGAGACGAATCTGAATTGGCTGCAAAGACAAAAGGCTCAGCCTTGAATCTTGATCCTCTAATCCCTGAAGCATTGTCAGATATTGCAAGAAGGTCTGCGTCAAAATATCTATGAATGAGCTTGTAATGTATGGGATTGTGCAAGAGGGACATCTTCCATCACTCAAACCCCAGGCATTTCTGTCGGGACAGTGAGAAGACTGACAGGTCTATTTACCCCTTTCTAGTCAATCAAGCAGCCTCCTTAATGTCTGCAGGCCTGTTGGCTTCAGGTTCGGGTTGCAACAGAAATCTTTTGTGATGATGAAATCACAGAGTTTCCTGTCCGTTTTCCACTTTGAAGGAACCGAGGGCCTTTGTGGTGTTGTAGAAAGATACCTGCTGTGTTCGAATGGATTTGATGAATATGTTTTGTTGCAATGATAGTCTTCTGTAGATGTCAAACCACCTTGTGTTCTGCTCTGATGATTGGAGGTGCTACTCTATATGTTAAATGAACACCTATGAGCTTCAAAAAAAGCTTTGAAGAGAAATTTGTTCATGTTCTTACAATATACCCATCAAAATACATGTATGTGGAACCTGAAACCCTATCTTTGAAGTGTCCTTTATTTCAGGTGAGGAGGAAGTGTTTGTTTCGTTCTATTCACTGAAGATTTCTTATTTCTGCAACTGAATTGGTCCATCTCGGCACTTATGAGGGTCTCGGCTAAGAAGTGCCAAACTAGTTTTGGGGGTATCTGTGAAAAGGTTCCCCTTAATCCATTTTATTTGCTCTGCTACCTCAAAACCATTTGTCCACACAGCCCAATGTCCCCCGCTGGCCCTTTCCTCCCGCTTCTTCCAAGGATTGAGAGTGTAGGTGCAAGACACAGACTGTTAAAAAAAAAGCCATCTGGCCAGAGGAAGAGGTGGGGGGGGGGTTGCTGAGGGTGTAGGGAGTCATGCTGGGCAATCAAAATGACAGACAGCAGTGAAAAGTGTTTTGTGGGCTCCCACATATATGTGAAGTAGGCTGACTTGTGAGCTTTCACAGCTCCCTTTGGTCTTCAGGTAAACACTGACTTAGTCATGGTGTATCTCATTCTCTCGTACGCTCTTTCTTACTGCCCCGTCTCACAGACACACCCGTACGCTGGGTTTCCAACAATTGCTCGAGAATTTTGCATAATCGGTACAACTGAAACTAGGTGACATGATTGTTTCCTCCAGAAAACACAAATCAGGTATGCTAAAATTCAGCAACTGAGGCGAGAGTCGCACAATCAAAGTCTTCCTTTTCTCTAAATATTATAATCTCTTGTTCTTACGCATTCATTTTCACCATCCCCCCATTGTGGCCCCCTTTTTTTTCTCCCTTCCAAAAAAAAAAACCCTAAATGTGTGGAGGCTTCATTTTTCACTCTCACCAAGCGGCTCTGTTGTCAGAGAGGAACCCTTAGGAAGTCTTTATTTCTGCCAGGCAGGGCCTCTCGCGTTCCTCTGGCTTCTCCGGCCGTTCTCATGGCTGTCCCCCCACCTGCTGGGACCCTGATCCCAGGCCGAGCTGCGCTTCAGCAGGGGACAATTACTATCCCGCTCTGCCTTTGATCATTTGACCACATGGAAGCACAACAGCTGACCACATGTTTCAACAGACAAGGAGGAGGAGAGGGGAGAAGAAAAGGGTGAAGAAAGAGGAGAAGAGGGAAAAGCATTTGCCTTTCATTCTCCCTTGCACGCTGCACGCTAGAAAAAGGCCCATTCCAGGAGCAGTTGTAGTGCTTGTATAATTCTCATGATCTTTGGTGTGTGGTAAACGCCTGGGCTTTTATTGTCATGATTATGTCTTTGGATCGGAGGAGAAGGCTTATTACAGACATGGGGGTGGCCGCATGTAAAGTTTCTTTTTGAATTCGCCTCGTCTCATTTACTGAAGCTAGCGCGGAGTGCTAGAGAAGTAATTTGAGGCTGAGCTTGTAAAAGTGAGTGCTAATTCTTCTGTCATTGTCAGCCAAATTGTCTCTGAGCCAGCTGGGCCTCCGCATAAATGCTCGCTGTGGTCAATATTGAAGGCGCTTCCACACGAAGTCAAAGCCACAGCCACAGCGCTCTCGGTATACTAACATACATGCTTCTTCAATTGTAGCTCCTGAATGGCAGAAAGCCATATGAATGAAATTGGCATTTTAGATGTATGTAGAAATTTGGGTCAATTACATGCAAGAGTGTCCACAATAATAGTAAATAGCTCTTTAAAAAAATCCCTTTGCCGAGTTTCTATAGAAATGTATTCTGTATTCCTGTTTTTTGGATTATTTTCAAGAAAGGTTTAAAGTTAATGACTCTAAAAATGTAAAAAGTATAAATTTCCTAACACCTAACTACATAATCTTTGTTTTCAAAAAGTTAGCACTGTATATTTTTCAAGGCAAAATTATAAATAATTCATTAAATATCGTTGCTTTTGATGGAGTCACACAGCATGTCACTCTATAACCTTAACTAACCTTGCCATGTCATAAAAAGTTCAAAATACTTGATATTTTAGGAGACTCAGTGACCTGTCAGTCATGAGGGTCTGCAGGAGTCCACTATATGATATCATTTCCTGTTTTATTATTTTTCTGCATGTTGGTTGAACCACTTGATTTTGTTGGTCTCACACATGGCTTTGATTTTGCAGACAAAAGTGTTTCAATTAGCAGTGCGGCAGTTTTGTTATTTTTGTTAGAAATCATTAGAAAAGATTAAGCCAAAATACTTTTTCATCTTTTCAAGATTTTTTTCCCCTTTAATGAAGCATTTTTCTTCATTGTGATTTCAGAACTGTTGCTTGTTTTGATACCCCAAATGAGGGTGTGAGCTCAGCATATTTTTTCGGAGTATGTGTGGTTGCATGTGGTACGCGTGTTATTTGTCGCAGCATGTGTTCGTGTTTTATTTGTTTGTGGATGTTATTTGTGTACATATCCAGTAACTGTGTGTGTGCTTGGGAATGGATGTGTACAGTATCTTTGAGTGTATTATCTGTTTGAATGCCCACTGAAGCAGACCTGAGAGGTGCTGGGATGTGTTCAGGGGGCCGGGGGTGAGGCAGCCAGGCCTAGGGGAGCTGTTTGTTTTGGCCTGTTTGCTGGGGATGGCCTCCTTGAGTGTCCCTATTGTGCAGCAGATCACTTTACCACATTAAGGGCGCATGAAAAGAAGCTCTTCACTGGCACTTGGGCCCTGGCTGGAATAACAGGCAGTGTTTTGACTGGCTGCCACCTTCTATTCTGACCGCTCTGCCGCCCAACAGACGGCTCCCGTCTCAAAGAATCCTGGGAGGAGAAATGCACAGACAGATAGTCACAAGACTCTTACTCAGCAAACAAACCGTTTTGTTAGGTTAAGTCTTATCTTAATTTTTTTTTTCATTTTCAGTTCATATTCTATGTTTGTGTACTCATTCTATGTTTAGAATGAAAAGAGTCTAAACTAATTTTTACTTTTTATTTATTTTTTTTATTATGAATAAGCTTAACTTATACATTTGTTCACGACTGTCGTGTTTTTGACAAAACATCATTACGTGTCTCACCCCCTTACAGGCCCTTTGTGCATTTTTACCTAGTTCATAATCATTTTATCCGGCAGTTAAAAATAATTAACAAGTCATGCTCTTTTGTCGTCCGCCATTATGAGTCCTCTGTCTAGCAATGAAAGGCTTCACCATAAGCACAGTCACATAATAGTGTCAAAATCTATTTTAAAGTGCAGTAATTCAAGGGTTTACAAGGCTCCATAAAACCTCAACATGCCCCAGTAATGAGAAGCATGAATGGAAACTTGGAGAGTTCTTCGTGGCCCTAGCAAAGGCAGGAGACCAAATGCAGGACACACTGCACAAAGCATGGGGGCTGTAACAAAGAAAGGCAGGACAGACAGAGCTCTCACTGAGTGAAGACAAGCACACATGTTGCAAATATTGGACAGACCTTGTTATATGGTTGAAGTGATGCAAGCGGTAGACTATCTTGGTGTACAGCTTGCAATTTGAGCTTCATGGTATTTTTTTTTTTAACCTCGCTCCAATGAGATGTGTATATAATCTAAAAGCAACTTTTAAGGTCAGTAAGAAATTTTTTGGAAAAAAAACAACAAAACAAAAAATATATGTATATATATATATATATATATATATATATATATATATATATGTGTGTATATATATATATATATATATATATGTGTGTATATATATATATATATATATATATATATATATATATATATATATATTTAAAATAAACGCTGTTCTTTAGAACTTTTCATCAAAGAATTCTGAAAAGAATAATCGTCACAAAAATATTTCTGCAAAAATATTAAACTGCACAACTTTTGTAAAACATTCATAAAGAAATGTTTCTTGAGCACTACATCAGCATATTAGAATGATTTCTGAAGGATCATGTGAGACTAAAGAATGGAGTAATGGCTGCTTAAAATTCACCTTTGCCAACAGGAATAATTACATTTGAAAATATATTCAAATGTATTATATATTACTACAATATTACAGTTTTTACTGTTTGTTTTTAAGTATATATTAATTTATATCCATTTATATAAAAAATATTTTTTCATGTATTTTACATTCACACTTTTCACATAAGTTTTAGTTTCTCTTTAGGATTAGCACATCACTTTTCCAGGCATTAAGAAATGAGTGGATGTAACTGTAGAGAAGTTCTCTGCACTCATACAGTCGTATTTCAGACTCCTTGCTGAGTTTACACTTGCTAGCGATCTCATAACTCCACATGTGGTCGGGGCAAGGTTAAAAAAAACTGTGATATCATGTAAACTTCAGATTGTACACACCTCTCTACTGTTCCCAGGACCCGAACAAGAGCAGGTCAGATGCAAATGTGTGAACAGTTATGCTCTGCATGTTCTTGTGAATCAGTCCTCTCTTGTAGTTAAAATTCTAACAAATCTATTAGGCGCTTTCAAAGTTTACACGCACACAGTGCGCTCTCTTTAAATATAAATGGAGGTGTCATGATCTATGCACTCAGAGTGCTGACACATGAGGTAGGCCCGCACTCCAACTCCTGTCTCCAGGATGTCCCCCATAATGTCTCCAGAGACAGATGCCATGAGACATAATTGTGTGGGAAGTCTGGATGCTGCGCTCATGTAGTTACAGCAATGTATCTGTTGGCTGTTATTGAGTTGCTGTGTACTGTAGATGTGTAATTTTAAATTCAGCCAGTGAAAATCATAACTGACGTTAACCAGGTTATGTTGGTGAAAACAGTCTTTGACTACAAGCTAGCAAGTGTGTGGGTATGGCTAGTATTTGATTTACAGGCTGAAGACTGAAATCCATTGTAAATCACCAGAGAGAAATCGCGTTCAAAATGTTATTACAGGAACATGGAAATGTTATTATTGGAGGTCATAAATGTTTCACTTTTAGAGCATCTTGGCAGCCATTAGTGCATTTTTGGCCGTTTGCCTCCTACCACAAAGTTTTTGATGGCTAGATCCACTGAAACAGATCCAGAATACATTGTACAATGTGACTTTGAATGTGTTTTATATACATCCATTTCTTAATTTCTCTTAATTTTGAGAAACTAGTTTCATATTGTGCATTTTTTCCTCTAAGAAAAGAGTCTGTCTCTTCAACAGACTTAAGGTATTGCTGGGTAGTTATAGAGCTTATTGTGTTTGTTCAGTTAATGGCTACTATAGGCAATAAATTATTTACTCTCTGTTCCAGTGAGAGTAGTAATTACGCAGCTGTCCCTCCCTCTTCTTCAGGTCCCAAAGTAGTTTCGATGGACACACGTCATTCAATATTAATTAAAAGCATATCAAGTCACTCGTTTTGTGGTTTGCTGTCAAACTTTCCACACTGAAAGGATGTTATGCAGGATGGCATTTAATATCTATGGCGTTAAGTTTTGGAGTTTGTGTGGATAGCTTTAATTTTTCAACCCACCCGTCCATTTGGGATGCAACAACTTGCCGTTGAGTTGACATTAAAAAAAAAAAAATTTTTTTTTTTTAAATAATTAGTGACTCCACGCAACAATTTCTTTGTTCTGCCAATCCTCTGGCCATCAAAAATCATCTGATATAGAGGAAATCACTTTAAAAATTATATAAATAAATAAATAAATAGCATGAAAAAAGCCAGGCTTTTTACTCATCAGGCTTTGATTACTTTTAATTGGATAGCAATTTTCTATGCAAAAAAACGAGTATGTGTGTGCAGTAAAGGAGATGACAGGTCTAATGGTTAATTGAAAAGAAAATGTGTCAGGCAGGAATAGAAAGATATGAATGCACGTCAGAATGACTGAAACGTGCACAATGAGAGGCAACCATGTCAGTGTAGAGGCTCTTCAATCTTGTCCGTCTGGTGTGTAACATCTTGAACCTAATGCTAGTTTCCATCACATCTTAAAGCACTAAACATTTTTTACCTCTGAATCTTTTACGTTCATGCCATATCTACTTACTCTCACCGCCCCAAGTAACATTTCAAATAACCCAAGGATGAATATAGAAGTATTACTTCTATATTCTAGATAAAGATATATAATCAGTCACTATTTCGACATTTGGAACGCCTGTGAGAGTCTGGTTGTTGCCTAGTGCATGTGACATGCAGACCAGTGAGAACTGAAGCTACTCAGACTGCAGCTGCTGTTAATGTATGTTATTAAAGGGTATAGTCATTTTTCCTGTAGTCTTGCAGTTGGGGGTGATGGGTATCTCTTAATGTTTCTTAAGAGGCCATCGGGAGAGAAAATGTTTCTGCATAGCCAACTGCGGAATTGTAAAGTGCATCAGGAAGAAATTAGGCTTTATCAAACAAATGCATCTTTTTTGAATGCAGTGCATGTAAGAATTAAACATTTGATATTTCATTTTTGTATTTATTTATTTTACAGAATTGGTTGGGTTGAGGTAATCCATAAAGACTATGCGTGGCTGTTTGTGACACTGTACAGTGCATGTTCTGCCCCCCTTTTTTCCATAGATGTACCCTAGCAAAAAAAAAGTATTTTGACTCCTCCCTTGAAGTTTAATTTGTTGATGTTGGATTTATTTATTTATTTTGATGAGTGGTCTGATGGATGTGTAGTGGACAAGAGGATGTATATCCGCTTTCCTTCAGCCCGATCTTACAATGAATGGTCAGAGGTTTTTTTTTTTTTTTTTTAAATAGGGTCCCACTCCCACTCTCAGGGGGAAGCTGGAATTAAACATGGATTAATCCTTAATCTACATGTTCTGTCTGTCTGTCTATGTTCTATGTTCAGACAGTAGTCTGCTGAACTGTCCATGATTCAGTATTAAAAATCCCACCAGTGTATTAGGTGTTTATACAGTGTAGAAGCTTTTACATTTTAGAGATAAAACATGTTTTGGTTCCAAGATCTCCTTCTGGCTTGGCTTCTCAGTACTGATTATGATTGGTTAAATTATCATTTTATAGGTTATTTATTAAATTGTGGGCATTTAAACAGTCTAAATTAAACTTGGTCTGTTTGCTTAAAATGGTGTGTTAATGATATCTTCTGAAACATTGTGACATTCAGGGTTTTAAGAGGATGGAGAAGAAACCCTGAAGTTTCTGTTAAAGCAGAGGGCAGTGTTGTCACTTCAAAAAAGTATAGAGAATTGCACATCACACATTCAAAAATGAAATGCATGTCTGAGAGGCTGCAAAGCGCCTCAGTACTACAAACCTGGTACACAGTCTTGCATTGCTTTATGATTGTAAGCTGTATCGATATGAGCATAAGTGTGTGACAATTGCAGAGAATTATTAGGAATTTCAAACGGGACTATAAAGTGCAAATTAATTTAAAAAGCACTAAGCACAAAATAAATCATTGTATACATATATAGCCCTTTTTAATTTAGCAATTATAAAAATGTTCTGTGAGCATGAACATTAGCCCCCTTCTGAGCTATTATGCTGGCTGTCTGGTGTTGCAATTTTACACTTCACCGACTCCGACAGCCCAAATGCCCTAGATTTCACCTTATTTAGGTGATGTGACTACCAAAAATCATTCAGGGAGCAGGCACATTTGGCAAAATTAAACAAAACACGCAGACACAGACATCGTTTCTGAGAAGGAATAAAATTTTCTCCCAAAACATGCTGACATCTGAAAGCAAAATGTAGGCCTGTATGACGAATTTCGCGGACAACTTGTATTTTATTTCAGTTGTTAGTGTTCTGTTTTTTCCCTCAAACTTAAAGCTGACTTCATGTATATTAACTGATATATTTCAAATAAAGCGAGCTTCATATAAATATATAAATATTCATTATGTATTTGTCGGAAAACATACAACATTGCTTCGTTTTCTCACTTTAGCATGCCTAAACCTTAAGACAAGGCGTTTTACTTGAGCGGTTTACTTCAAGTCCCTGTTAATTTATGATGCAATCAGGCGGCGAATGCATGAATGGCGGCATATTAAATGAAACAACCAGACTGGCGACATAATGTATTATTAATAACCTGAGGAAAAACACTTCTGGTAACTTAGTGTTCATATATCATGCGGCAGAACTTCCCGTTTTTAAGAGTTGAATTGTATATGTTTAAGTGTCCTAAGGATACGATATCTCGGCACATGACCTAATGTAAGAAAGACAAAAATCAAAACGCTCGCAGGTAAATGAACGTTTCTTTTGGCCACGATTAAACTCTGACGACTATAAACTTTTCATCTGAAAGCTTTAAACGAATGAATTTTACTCCTTCCTCACCAAAAAAAAAAAGCAGAACACTTTCTTGTTTTCTGAGACAGGGAAATTGCAGCAATCTGACCTATAGTGCATGATTGAAGTTTCTTTGACATTCATTTCGAGTGAGTTCCTCAAGGACTTGCCAAGTGAATTGTTAATAACTCTATGCTCTGACTTTTCTTTTTGTGAGAATTACAGGGTTAAGCCAGGCTGCCTGTGACATTTATGACAAACATTGACAAAGTATGGCGTGACTTAAAAACTATTTAGTTATACAGAAAAAGAGTGCATCTAATGCATGCTGCATAAAATGTACATTTCTACTGCACGGAGATGCGTGTGTGATTGTTATTGTTGTTAGCGTTGAATTCGCACGGCTATTTAATTACTTGTTTTGTTTAAAACATTAAATCGCATTATCTGTGAATTCAACTCGCTAGCATTTTAGGTGCAGGTATTTAAGTCTTTCCGCGTAATAACGGTCGCTTGCTACCTATTTTGCATTGCAATATAGCGATTATGTTGTTTTGCTTATGTTTATTAGATATTAAACATATAGGATAATATTCTTGCTAAAAATATTTTTAAGTATTGCTTTGAAAAATCTCCGCTGCAGTCTTCACCAGCCTGCTATATAAGATAAAGTTTTGTTCTCTCTTCGTTGAACTTGGAAATTAACTGGTTTTCACTGATGCATTATTTCTTTCTGTCTTTCAGATACGCTAACTTGATTTTTAATTTGACAGCCAATGAACTTACCTTACTGATCATCGTCATATATATAATTTTTTTAAATGAGAAAACGTCCATTTGAACTGCATTTGGAATCTATACATTTATAGATTTATATGAAACATCATTGCAGTGTCATGTGCCCTAAAGAAAAAAATATTACCAAGTGATAATGTTGGTCAGTATTGTGATTGCAATTAGTGTTTGTGTGCCACAAAGGCCGCATAAACACATTAATTCACAGGAACTCTGTTCCTTTGTCTTCACTCACTTTTTTTTCTCTAAAACCAAAGTATGTGATCCGTTTTCTGTAATATCCCCCCAAAATGTACAGATGAAACTGGAAAAACAATTACACTGGAGATTGGCCCTGGGGTATTGAGAGGTAAGCAGCATGAGGGGTTGGATTGACTCTGGTGCACCTTTGGACCTTGCATTATCCTGGCATGAGGTCTCTTTGGCAATAGCCAAGCAATTTCCAACAGCACCTGGCCGCCCACCCCCTGATAGCCTCTATACCTGTGCGTACCCACACATGCACACACTTTAAAGTGTGCATAATGACTTTTTGTGAAACCAAAAAAAGGGAGTACACAACTAGGATTTGGAAGTCACCTCAGGAAATAAATCATTACCTGCATGAGCTACAGTGTGAAGCTTCAGTATAGAGCTGCTGTATATTCTGTTCAGTTACTAATATATAAACAGTAAATTATGAAAAATAAAAAATGTGTATGACTTGACCAATTAACAGTTGACATCTTCAATTTAGTTTTGATTTAAGGGATATTTTTTTAAAGTCAATTATAGTCATGTTATGTAAGCTGAAGCAGAAGTGATGCTTTCTGTCCCAATGATTATGCCTTTTGTAAATTGTTGCTTAAGTCTTAGAATTTATTTAGGCTTCCAAATCACTAGCACCTGCTCTCTCACCTCCTGCAGCCCCTGACCCTTGTTTGCAAGTGTTACTGATGCAATGATGGCCATCTTAGCTCTCTGAGTCATCTATTAATTTGATAAGTGACTCACAATGATGTCAAACCAGTGGACACCAACTTCTAGTAATCAATATAATTTATATTATTTTCTAATATTTTTTTGATATGGTCATTGGTGATGTGAACATCATTATGTAAATGCATAACATTTTCCAAAGCTCCAGCTGAACTAAGCAAATTTTTTTTGGCAGATAGATTCACATGATTTTATGTCTTTCCTCTTTAAAGCAAATACAATTCCCTTGAAGTTTAGGCAAAATACCTAATGTATAATATTGATCACTAATGTATGATATTGATCACTTCTGAACTTATCTTTCAATTTGATTCACAATCTTTTTTTTTTTTTTTTTTTTTGTGATGAACATGTCTACATAAACTAAATGTACAAATATTTAAAATCGATGAATGAATGCAATGAAACAGAAAATTACACCATGGCATTTTCTCCAAAGCCGGACATTAATGCACCCCTATGGATTGGGGAAAAAAAGAGGGGAAAAAGCGTACGATAATTATTATGGAAACAGTTGTGCTAACACTGTGTCCCTAGCCGTGTCCCTGGTCGCCTACATAATTTTAAATATATGTACTTCTTGTAAAGTTTGTAGATAAAAACGCTGGAAAGAGGAGTGCCTTCAATGTGACAGAGAACGTGTGATGTTACAAAAAACTATTGGGTACTCGTTCTCTTTTAAGGTGCAAATTGATTCGCAGCATTCTTATTTAAACATCCACGTAGACCCGCAAATAGTACTTTAAGCTATTTCTGGAGTGTGAAAAGTATTTGGGTCTAGGAATTCATCCTACCCTGTCTTTTACTTCGCATGTTATGAGAATACAGTTTACGACGTCTCGGTATAATAACTTCTTATCGTCATCATAGTAGAGGTTTGTCCTTAAAGCCCCCATAACTCTTTTTGTATGTAATAAAGTGTTACACCTAAATTTCCCTTGTGTGTTACCGTCTACCCGACGTAGTCTAAAACATAATCGCATAGGTATGCATTTCAATGAAGGCGTTTAAAACATAAGCAGTTTTTATATGCGCCGACTTTGATGACGTTTATTTTTATTAGGTTATTATGTTTCTTTATGGTTCCTTGTTAAAATGGGCCTGTGCTCACTGAAATTAAAAATAATAACTTTCCCTCTTTGTGTTTAATCTGCCTTTTTCAGCAAATAAATAATTTCCAGTACAGGCTAATAAAATGTTTATACTAATAAAAAGAGAAAATCTATCTATCACAAGCCGTTAATATGACGCAAATTGTAAGTTTTAGACATTATTTTTCATCTGTGCTAACAACCCAGTGCAAATAAGGCGATACAGGAGATAAAATGTCCACTAACATAACAAAAACGACGAGGAAGGAACAAGTTACAGAAAAAAAGCAGTTGACACTTGTTGGACTTCTGGCAGTAAAATCGTCTTGTCTTATTTAAAGTACCAGAAAAAAAGCCCTTAGTTCATTCCAGTAGTGAAGGGTAAATCAATTTAAACGCAAACTTTACGAATCATCAAGGTAAATGATGGCCCCAATTGCCTTGCTTTAACATTACAATAGGCTTGCAGCACATCCAAAGTAGATTTTGAAAGGACACATCCTGGATTAACAGTCATATTGAGCATCTTTGCATATTCATCGTTTTTCCTACAGGTGAATAAGCATCGGTAGAGCGCACTGAAAAGGGTTAATTGACGTGCAAATTGTCCCTACCTTCCACCTCACTCTGGTATTGTTTGGTAAATAGCGAGTTAAAGACAAATACAGTCAAATTCACTTATCTTATAGCGTATTGTAGCTACATAAGCTTTGTAATTGTGGAGTTTTCTGTATAAATACAATTATACAGTCAGAATTTTATATAGCTATTATTTTATCTATTATTTTATCTACAAGTAGCTAATGCCATAACTTCTAGTCTACAATGGTTTCTTTTACAATACCGGGGAATCAAACGAATAGCCTAAATATTCGGTACATTTTTTTAACATTACAGCAGAAAGAGTTTACTACTACAGGATCCCCTATGAAGTATCCTCACTTGTTCGACGGCATCGAATTAACTTCTGCATCACAGAGCTGGTACAAGTGTGTGTTGATGTGTGTGGCGATGACGTGTTTGGGTGTAATGTTTGAAAAGTAAAGTATAACGCGGAGAAATAATAGCTCGTGGTAACATATAGTGCTTACTGCATCCCGCCATCTTCAAGGTAACTCCTGGGTTTATGATCGCGCACGCAGTTGCGTGACAAAAAGCGTTTGGAACCTGCTCGTGTCGGTTTATCCTCTTAGACAGTGCCACCCCGCTTAGCCAGCAAAGCTATGAGATTGAGTGTGGCTTCAGGGAGGACTAGGGAAAGGACTCTAAATTAGTATTAGCCAGAGCGCTCACCCAACCCATAAACAGTTGAATACTTCTACTTAATGCTTATCTCAGTGTGTTATATATTAAGTAAATAGGTTAAGTAAAATGTATGTAAGCCTATTCCATTACATTTTCTGTTAGACTACAGATTAATTAAACAAAAGCCTACCTCACATTTCTCATATCTGCTTGTCCAGCATATTACTGACAACAGATCTTAAATTCGCCGTTTAACTTCATGCAGCTAACAACCGCCACTTTTCAAACTCCTTCCACGTGACTGCAGCGCCGACGTGTTTTCTAATCTTTTTCAGACTTCATTATAAACAGCCTGTCATTCTTCAGGCAGGTATTGTTCGAGGACCAAACCTTATTTTATATTAACGCTACTATAGTTTGTTGTTCGCGACAGCTTTAAAAAATTAGGCAGGACGAAAAAAGTCGAGGTTGCCCATTTAGACAAGCTCAGCTGGTGTTTCGAGGTGCCTCAGCAAAACAGCCAACGCCATGTTGTGACGTCACTGCATTTGTCAGAAAGACTAGCCGATGGCATGAGAAGAAAAATGTTGTGTGAAATAGAAAAAAAACTGCGCTTGCGCAGAAATCAGAAAAGATTCAGTTTAAATGAATTTGTAAAACTGTTTATATTTGAAGATGGGGGTGGGTTTGATATGAGGGTGGAGTCTATGGGGGTTGGGCTAAAATACTGCATACCAAGCGAGGAAGGAGAAAAGAGCCCGGCAGGTCCTCCAAAAATAATATAGGCTTAGCCTATGTAGCCTTTAAATCGTGAACTTGACTCAGTGGAAAAAAATATTTTCACCACATACTTTTATTGATTCGTGTTTCTAAATGGCGGGTTATTTTTTTAGGCTATTATTTTTTATAAATATAAGGCAGTTAAATATATTTTGTATACATTTTCTGTAATTTATTTTAAATTCTGCAGCAATGTCTGAATTAGTGCTGCACTGTTAGGCTATATATTAAATATATA